>BPLQ01012093.1:0-151182 GCA_021605075.1 Caerostris darwini | reverse complement strand
TGGCATTACACTGAAGACTCACACTTATGCGCTCGCAGGCGCATGCGTACACACACTTCCCTATTTTCGCCGCTAGGGGTATACTTGCGCATTGGCGCGAACATACCGCCCGGCGTTGACATGTTCACATTAAACTTTAATTCAAATTTTCACAAAATTCTCAAATTATTCACTTATACACTGATCAAGATCAAAATATACCATAATAAAAATACATTTTCCTAAAAATATTCACATAATAAGCAGATCACAAAAAATACACAATAAAAAAAATACATTTTCCTAAAAATATTCACAATAAGCAGATAACAAACAAAATACACAATAAAATTAATTTTCCTCATTAACACTAGGCAAAGGTACGATATTAACCACTGGCCTTTATATGTGCATTTTTATCTTTTTTAAAGTAACCACTCTTGTTACTTTATCTTCACCTGATGAATTTTGATAATTCTGGCCAAATTCCATTTTAAAGGACAATAATTATCAGGATTTTTAATTAACACCAAATCACCTTCTTTATATCTGCTTTACCCTTAGACCATTTAGGTCTATTTAACAGCTTATTTAAATACCCGATGACCACTTTTTTCCAAAGATGTTGAGTCATTTTTTGAACCAATTGCCAACGGCTCAATCGATTCATTGGAGTTTCATTAAAATTAGGTTCCGGCAATGTAACTAAAGATGAACCAATTAAAAAATGTGCAGGAGTTAATGCTTCCACATCATTTGATCACTTGAAAGTGGACAAAGAGTGTCTAGAATTAAGAACTGCCTCAATTTGAACAATAAGAGTTAAAAACTCTTCATAGCTTAAAATTGTTTTCCTACAATACGTTTCAAATGGTATTTAAGAGATTTGACACTAGATTCCCATAGTCCTCCAAAGTGTGGAGTAGCAGGGGGATTAAAGAACCACTTAATACCTTCATTAGCCATATAATTCTCAATTTCTTCTGCACTGTTAAACTTAAATAAAGATTTGAGAAACACTTTTAATTTCTTATTGGCAATCTCAACAAAATTTCGACCATTGTCACTATACACTTCTGCAGGCTTACCTCTTCTAGCTATAAATCTTTTAAGGCTTGCTAAAAATGCTGCAGTAGTTAAATCATTTACAATTTCAAAAATGTAAGCATTTTGTAGAGAAACATACATATATACACACAAATATCTTTTACCTGTTTACTTCTGTCCAGTGAA
This sequence comes from Caerostris darwini, assembly GCA_021605075.1. Taxonomy (NCBI): domain Eukaryota; kingdom Metazoa; phylum Arthropoda; class Arachnida; order Araneae; family Araneidae; genus Caerostris; species Caerostris darwini. Next base: position 149,970 of record BPLQ01012093.1, on the reverse strand, counting down.
ATTTTTGATTTCAAATGGACCACAAAGTCCACACCTACCCGATTAAAGACACGAGTAGGAGTCACTCTGGCAGCTGGTAGTTGTCCCATAATTGATTGGAACCTTTTGAATTTATTTTTCTACAAATTATGCAATTAAAAATTATTTTTCGAACAGTATTTCTACCTCTTACAATCCAAAATCTATTTCTTATCAAAGATAGGGTTGTTTCAGCACCTGCATGAAAATATAAAGAATGATAATGATTAATAACAGTAAAACGTAAAATTATGTTTAGCAGGAATAATTAGTGGACATTTTTGATTATAGAGTGTTGGAGCTCTTGAGTCTTCCACCCACTCTTAATAATCCATCATCATCTAGAAAGGGACACAAATTTAATAATTCACTATTGTTCGGGATAGAAGTACCCTTCTCCAAGCTTTGAAGTTCTTTTATGAAGACAGTTCTCTGAATGTTTTTAACAATACATACTAATGATTGTGAAAGTTCACTAGTTGTCAAAGTACCAGAAGTTCGATTTAATGGGATTTCTTGTATTGTTGACAAATCTTTTTGCACCAGGCGACGATTCTCTTGAGTTTTGTAAATGAAGAACAGTTATTAATAACATCTAAAGGCTCCACAATATGAGTCACGGCATACACTTGATTTGCTGTTGACAGCTTCAGCTCACTCGAAATCATATCCTCGTCCTTTGATGTAAGATCTCCATCCACAAGCCGCACCGGAACTCCAGGATACTCGTTGTTCACTAAAAATGGTGGTCCACTCCACCATAACTCATTCTCTTGGAGTTTATCTGCATGTAGACCACGGAAATGATGTCGGCACTGTTCATTTCAGACGGCACAAAATTCCAGTCTTTGACATTTGTAAATTGCTGTATTTTTGATACGCGATTAGGGACACAAATGTTTTGCAACATCGGTTCTTTCATTATCCAGGCCAGGATAATTTTGGAATCTGTCCAAAACACGGTTCGAGACACATCAATCTTTAGAGATGTTTTCACTTTGTGCACTAATTTGATAGCAGCACGGCAGCACAGACAGCTCCAATCGAGGAATTGAAATAGTTTTGATCGGGGCAACCTGAGATTTGCTGGCAATTAGTTTCACAAACACTTTCCCAGAAGCACTGCAAGATTTTTAAATATACCACTGCTCCATAGGCAACTTCACTAGCATCTGAGAAGCCATGAAGTCTTTGATGTATATCGGTTCACTGATACATATGCATCTTGGATAAGAATGTTGTTGATAGTTGTTAAAGCTATAAGAAATTCCTGCCATTCCTCAAGTTCTTTTTTAGGCAAATTATCATTCCAGTCCAGTTTGATTAGCCACAAGCTTCTTTTGCAAGAAAATTTTTGCCTTTGTCACAATTAGCTGGGCCAAGTAAACCCAAAGGATCAAAAATCTTTGCTACGGTTGATAACACTGCACGCTTTGTAAACGAATTACCACAGTCTACTTTCACTTTGAAGGAAAAACAATCTTTGTTAGGGTTGCCATATTATTCCTAAATTCCAGCTTGGCCTCCTGAGAAAGCAAGCTGAGTGCAACCTGTAGCCTCGTGCTCACCCTCCAAGCCAGAAAATTTCCATCTCAGCAAAACTTACTGATGTAAATTTTCTCACTCCACTTCTGCTCCTAATTTCTGTTAACCCAGTGCCCCGATGGAAGTCTTCCTGTTACAGTATTTTCAAATGTGGAAAGGACATCGTCCATATAAAAGTCCTCTGCCAATATAGGTGATATCGGTTATCTTTCTATCTATTGCTAATTGCTTAAGTGTGCGCATAGCTAAAAAGGAGCACTAACTGTTCCGTATGTGACAGTTGGGTGAGTTCAGGCCTTTAACTGCTCATTAATTCCGTCTTTCCACAAAATACGCTGCAATTTCTTCACTTTCTTTAATTTGATTCATGTGACCCATTTCTTCATATTCACTTAAAAATCTTTATATAATAATAAATAGTCAGGGATCTTTCACTAGTCGCCTCCATAAGGAATCTAACCTTTTTAGCGCAATATCTCTAGATTTTCCCAAACACTTAGGATCTTCTTTAAGGGGCATTTTAACTACATATTTCCCTTCTATATCTCTATAAAAATTATTTTTGTGATGCTCTTCACATATCCGAGTTTCATTATTAGGAGGAATGTCCATTTCTATGTTTTCTATTTCCCAGAAAGATTTAACAGTTTTATCTAACTGCTCATAATTATCTCTAATTAATCCACAATGAATATTCTCACTTAAATCACAAGGAACACTCCCAGAAACAACATATCCGAAACACGAATTTTGTAAAACTAAGTTGGATTCAGGAGGATATATTTGTCCTGATCTCAAAAAGGCTATAAAAATCTCTGCGCCTAATAAAATATCAATTCTACCTGGAATGTTAAATTGTGGATCCGCTAACTCAATATTACTTAAATCATACATATTAACTTTTAAAAATTTTACTAGGAGTTACATTAGTAATTCGGGGAACAACTAAAAATTTCAACTCTCTTTCGTAGCTATTTGAATTATTTTTTAATTTAGCAGTAACTTGATTTTTAATATTTAAAGACGCGTCATTTAAACCCGATACTACTAGATTAGTTTTTTCTTTCTTTAAATTAAGTCGATCAGCACATTCTCTAGTTATAAAACAGGCCATTGAACCTTGATCTAAGAGCGCCCTTACTTCTAATGAATTTCCTGAATTATTATCTAAATAACATTTAGCTGTGCTCAATAGAACCGTTTTGGTTCCACTTGGTATAAAGCTCGTAGCTGCAAATAATTTATTACTATTTGGAGAAGTGCTTTCACCGGCTGGTAAAAACTCTTGAGCTGGGGGGAAAACGGGGTATTGGAACCGATTTCATTACGTTCTTTCTGATATGACTCATCGCGATTCTCTGCGCTTTTGCGAGGGTAGTGTAAACTTTTATGGTGTTTACGTTTACAAAAACAAGATGCTTTCGCTTTGCATTTAGACACTGAACAATTAATCTGTAAACAATTAAAACACATATGGTTTTGTTTAACAAGTTCAACTCTCTCATTCACTGACATTTTTAAATAATTTGGACAATTAGAAATATGATGACTTTTAGCACATAACAAACAATTTGACTCTTTTAATGTCCGAAACAAACACTTTTGACACAATTTTCGAATTTCTAAAATTAGTTTTACTTTTTGAAAGTTACGTGTGCCTTCGTAAATTGACTTTCCACGCGATGCAACATAAATATCACACTCTTCGGCTAATTTTACTGGGGGAACCAACTATCTGCTTGCCGTATACCTATGTGAGATGCGATTTCTCTATCCAAAGTTTGAAATAACTTATCAGAAACTATTAATTGTTTTAAGGTTTCATAATCCGACACTTTTCTTAATTTTAAATAGTATTCAAAATTAGTAGTTAAGCGCGACGCAAACTGCACATACGACTCATTTAAGCGCTCAGCTTTTCTAAAATTTTCTAAGCATGCTTGTGGTGAAGGCTCATACTCTCGCAACACAACTGACTTAATTGTCTCATAGTTTTTTATATCTTCACCACTTAAATAAGTTATTATATTAGAAGCTTTTTCTCCTAATAAATTTAACAGAATCTCAGCTTTATATATATCTCAGGTACTTCTTTAATACTAAATGCGCGTTCTAAAGAATTAAAGAAAAAAACTCCACCCTTCCGGTCGAGTGGGAATTCTGACAGTTAAAGTTCGAACACTTTTTATTATTTGATCAATAGTATCTGGTTTGGCTTCACTTTCACACACTTCTGATTTACTTTCATTTTTAATTTTTGCGAGTTCTAATTCATTTTTAACTCGCTCTAATTTTATTTTTTCCAGATCTATTTGCCGTTGCTCCTCATTTTTACGATTGTCAATAATCGTATTGGCAATGTCTTTAACCATGTCTGGTCTATTTTTAAACACATCACTTTGTTCAATTGCATCATATAAATCTGAAATTGTTAATTTTTCAGATACTATCAAATTTATTTCTGCGGCAATGAGCCGCAAATCTTCTTTTTTGGCACCTTTAAACATGTTTGCACAAAATATTAAATATATGGATTTAAAAGTTTTTTCCACTTACTTCTTTCACAAAGCTTTTCTCTTGACTTATGTTATCCACAGGTTTGAGCCACTCTCCGGCTCTGCTAGGATCAAAATGTTGTCGTCAATAGCACTGACACCACTCATACATGTTTTCTTTCACAAGCGGACTGTATCACACTCACACACTTACACAATAAGTTATCACAATGCAAACGTAACAACACTTTATTTACATTACAGTCACAGCCACTCGTAGCCGTGATGTTCTCTCTTGCCTCTCTGGCGTTACACTGAAGACTCACACTTATGCGCTCGCAGGCGCATGCGTACACACACTCTATTTTCGCCGCTAGGCATTGCAAGTTTGAAGAATTAGATTTCTAGCTTAAAGTAGGTAAACTTCAATTTAATTATGCCCAATCACAAAATCTAGCTACATTTTAATAAATCAAACAAATAAATCACATATTTGGATACATTAGAGGGGTGGGGGATTTCACGAGGAATAATAGCTTTTTCTCTACATTTATTGTTTTATTTTTAATTTAAAGTGCTAAGCAATTCAGCGCAAAACACTAATCATAAATGGAAAAATATTAATGTCTTTAAGGCTAAACAATAGATAAAATTCTCCACCCAGTCACATTTTCATATAAATACAAAGGCATTCAATCATATACAAGTAAGCCAGAAAATTGTACAACAGGCAAAATTATGCTTATGAATTTTTACTAGAAAGGCTTCATGAGTTAACACATTCCATTACAATTTACTATTTAACAATAAAAAAGAAAATTTGAAATGCAGGTTGAGCTAGCATTCATAAAGATTAAGATTCTTTATTCCAATAAATCACATGATTACAGAACTATTAACTGCAAATTTCTACCTCAACCTCAATTTATCAAATGATTACTAAAAAATATACACACACATTTAGAATTTGAAAGTTACATTGTTGAATATAGTATATCAAGAACTGCCTGTTTTCTTAAGAAACAAGTTGCTTTATTTTAAAATCGTTCTTGAAATAGTGCTTATGATCAAATTAACAGCATAAACTCCACCATCAAAAATATCAGCATTAATTAAGGTGAAGAAAATAGAAAAATACAGCAACTCTTTATCAGATGGAAAAAAAAAAACCACCCAGAAAAGCATGGAACATATGGATATATATCACCTAGACGGTATTGATAACCATCAGGGATGCAGTTAACTAACTGGTGCTTATAGCAAAACCAAGAGCTTTTTATAGAGTAGATAACTCACTACTAACTTGGAGAATTTCACTGCAATTTCAACACAAGAATTCTTAAAAAAAAAAAAAAAAAAAAGTAATAATAATAATATTTGGACAAATTCTTTGGGTATTAAACATCAGTAAATTGGAGCTTTTAAAATTAAATTATCCAATGTCTAAAGATGTGTGTGTATAAAAATGGCTTAAAAGGAATAGTTAATTAATAGTTCAGTATGTAATAATATGTATTAATGTAATAGTTACCATTTGCATGATATTGTCAATAAATTTCTTCTATTTTACCTCTTAAATGAATGAATGAATGTTATTATGACATATATAAAAAATAAAATAAAAAATACATAACAAGATTTTGATGAAATTAATGCATTTATTATGAACAAAATATAATATTATCAAGCTTTTCAGCAATATAAATAATCTAAATAGTATAAGGAAAAAGAAAACAGAAATATCCAACAAGAAGAGAGAATGATAAAATTAAAGAAAGCATGAATATTTAGATCATAAAAATTAGTTATAGAATCACAGGATAGTTATAGAAGTTCAGGAATAAATTGTAACCTTTGTTTGGAATTTTTTGCAAATACCTCCAAGTGATCTTTATTGTACGGAACTTCGTATGTTTTGGCTTCGACTTTCGGATATGAATTCAAGTTGCTGAAAAGACAAATAATCAGTTATAACATATATATTTAAAGACGACATATTTAAAAAGAATTTTACATATTAATTAACAGCTATTTTAATTCAGATATTTAGGAAACAAATAAGTATTTATTAAAATTTTGAATTTTTATTATTAATTTAATTTAATTTCAAAAACAATTAATATATTTGATTTTTTAAACTACTTTCTTAACAAAATAATTTACTTTTAATTAGAAAAGTTCATTTGAATCAAATAACATACTAGAAACTGAATTTTTTATACTATTAAAATATCTATAATTTAAAGTAATAGATAATTAAAATATATTTTTAAATTAAACAGTTTGTTTATAAAAAGATAAGAAAAAAATGGCATGGCAGATATAGTTTATAAAAATAATTCTAGTTTAACATTAACGTTGATTAGATTTTAAATGCAACAAAATATTTTATAAACAATATAATATATTTTGAATATTTTAAATTTTTAACAGAAGACAAGAATTATATCATTGTATTTAGTATTTCTAATAAAGTTCTTTAATAAAATATTTAATATTCATTTAAAAGAACCCAATTTCATAAAATTTTATTTATTTAAAAATTTAGAGCTGTTAAACCTTTTAAGCAAGCTTTTTAAAAATCTGATATGATTACACCTCTATCTGTTTATAAGTAATAGATACATTCTGCAGTCTATAAGAAAATAAATAAAAAAAAGAAAAATAGAACTTTTGCAAAATAAATAAATAGGGATACAGCAACAATTTTTTAAAAGAAAGACATAAAAAATTAAACACAGTAAATTAATCTAAAATTCATATAAAAAATTGGTAAAAAAAGAATATCAAATAATTGATACAAAGCAACTCTTTATTTTTTTTATAAAGATTTTAATTTTATTCCAAAAGATGTGCATATAAAATTTATTTAACACAGGAAATACTTTAATCATCATTGTTATTTGATAATATACCTTGTTGTTTGTGAACAGATGTGAATTTAGAATTATCACTAGAAGAAGCACACACAACATAGGTTCCCATATTTTATTATGCGTTAATGGTTTTCTAGCAACAAAGTAATTGATAATTAAGCTGTAAGATTACAATTTAACATTTTTTTTATGAAACTTAAGATGTTCAGATAAATAAAAATTTAATTTTCATTGGAATCATACAATAATTAATTTACTACATCAATTTTTCAGTTATCACATGTTATTGAAAGTGATATTTTTATCATGGGACAAATAGAAATTTACAGATTTGAAAATGTTACAAAGTGAAATTTGAATTTTTTTTTTTTTTTTTTGCTTAAAATGATTTTTAGAAGAAATATGAGATACATAACTTTAATATATCATTTAAAAGTGTATCGATTCGAACAACTCATTGTTGGAAAAAATCTGATTAAAGAAAGAAATGTTTAAAATAAATAAATGAATTATTTTAAACTAGGTCCTCAAAAATAAAAGGAAATTACTACTCTTTTTTTTATGGATAGTTATTTTTTAAATTCTAAAACTTAATTTTTTCAGTAAAATTATTCTAAATAATATAATGTAAACAAATTTAAATATGAATAACTAAAATTTTGTTAAAAATTCTAGTATTAAATTCAGTAAATACTTCTAATTTTTTGTTTGATTTATTTCAATCAACATGAACTACAAAAAAAAAAAAAAAAAAATCCTTTGTTTAATTTAATTTTATTTTAAAATTTTATGCATTAGAAAATAAAGATATTTATAGACTTTGCTTTAGACTTCTAGAAAATAAGTTTAGTAATATTTTAATTAAACAATAAATATATTTCTGGATATGAAAAATAAATCATAAAAATTAAATTGTCAGGTTAATTGCAGCTCTAAAAAATTACCTTGTGCTTGATCTGATTTTTTTTTTTGAAAAATATTTGTCTTATGAGACTATTAAAAAAAATGGCTTTGTTAAATGAATAACTACATTAAATAAAAAATATATTTACAAAGACAAAACAACTTCGACCTTTTTGGTTCAGAATTATAATTAGAAGCAATTCTTTTAGTACACTGACAAGATCTATGAGAACAATTTGAAATTTGAGATATAATTTTATGAGCACCATAATTCTGAAATTAAAGAGAAATATTAAATAAAGGCAAAACAAAAATGTATAAAACAATTCTCATAAAACATAAAATAAAATAGATAATAAATATTTACTGAAAAATAAAATATTTTAAAAATAAATAAATATATTTTTCAAAAAATATAAATCATAATAAAAAGTTCATAATAAAAGTTGTTAAGTTAACTTTAAAAGAATAAAATTTTTAATTTGTAGAATTACATATTCAATTAAATTCTAAGATTTTTCTTCATTAAATTTCATTAGAAACTATATTGTTTCAACACTAAAACACCTTTTTCATTTTTGTTCATTTAAAAAATTAAATCATGATTTAATATAATTGTACTTAATGGAATAAGCAACATTTGTTATTAATTTTCTTAATAACATTTAAGTCAACATTGAAACTTTAAGGGGGTGGGTGGGGGCACACAGATAACTATATAAATGAATTAGGAAATACAAATTAATACACTAAAAAGCAATAAATTTTGCAAGGTAATTATTTATAACAAAGCCTTTGTTTTAGGAAATGGAAATATTATTTTACATAAGAAAGAAAAAAGAGGGACATATTCTGTAATTTTTTAAACTTGTATAAAATAAAAACAACAAATTCAAATAAACATAAAAATGCATTAAAAAAATTCCTATAAGTCTGATAGAAATTTTATAAAAACTTAAATTAAATTTCTGTTAAAATGGTTTAATTTTGTTTTATTGAAAAGCAGTAACAGTTTTAAATTTTATAATAATTATAGTTATCTGACAATAGTTTGCACTATTTGTGCACAGGTTTTCTAAATCACTTTCTTCCATCAGAAAAGATTCAACTTTGTAATAGGTATTTTCATTTAAGATAAAGGATTTTCACAAACCTCATTTTCATTTTTGTCAACATAATCAATAATTAAAACTTACAATATCTGTGCTGTAATATGCAATATATATACAACAAAAGGTTACTTAATAATTTTCAAAATTACATTATATAAAAGGACACCAAAAGAAAATTAATGTATTGTTGAAACATAATTAACAAGGATAACATCATATTGAAATCAAATAAAGAGATATTTAAAAATTATTTCTATTTTATAAAAATTAAAAAGAATATATCAACACATTTTTAAAAATTCTACCTTGATATCAGCCAGTCTATAACAATGTATCAAATCAATTATTCTTCGTTCTAATGCTTCAAGATATTGTAAAATATTATCATCTGTAATTCCCTCATCTACAGTAAATGATACTTGTTGGCATGAAACTTTATCCAAGAAAGTATATATTCGCTGCAGAACTTCCTTTACACTTTCCAACTCCTCTACCTTAGCATCAGTTGCATCTTCTAAATTTTGTGCTTCTGTACGCAATTTATCAGTGGCATTCTGGTAAATAACAAAAAATATATTCATAAAAATATACAATTTTTATAGTAAAATTATTATAATGCAAAATAATAATTTATATAAAAAAATGACTTATATGATGCCTAGTTACACAAATATTTTAAAAAGACATACAGATAATAAAAATAAATAATTATACCTGGATTATTGTAATAAATAGTTTTTTTTTTTAGAAAGAAAAAAAAAGGCAAATAAATACAAACTTTATCACACAAAACCTTATAAAGTCAAATATATTTTAAAAACAACATTAAATGAAAATATAATTCAGTTTTAATGAATGCAAGCTGAAGATAACTTAAAGACTTACAACTTGACTTGAATAATGAAAAAAAAAAAACTATAAATATTTCTAAAGAATATTAATACCTGCTGAAGCAGCAGTTTACATATAAGTATTATAAATAATTCATTATCATTTTACTTACATATTAGTATTATTCAATCTTTATCTCATTTTATTTACATGTTAGAATTATTCAGTCTTTATTTCATTTTATTTACATGTTAGTATTAATCTTTATTTCATTTTATTTACATGTTAGTATTAATCTTTATTTCATTTTATTTACATGTTAGTATTATTCACTCTTTTTCATATTACTTAGTTTATATACGATATTGTAGATTACTATTCTTAGTTTGTATACAACATTGTAGATTCTTCTTCTTTGTATTTGTTTAATTTTTTAACATTTTCTAATAATAACTTAAAGGTATTCTAACATAATTTAAGATACTGAAGAGTAAAGTTTATTAAGGAACTGCTTTTCCGTACCTCAAGATCATGTTTAACAGCTAAATCCTTTCTTTTTTGTTCCTTGTATTGACGAGTAATAATTTCCAATTCTTGTCTTTGAGCACGCACTTCTTCGTGAAGTTTTTCTATCTCAAGACTCATTCCATTAACTTTCTCAAATAAATCCAAATTAGTTTCCTCTCCTTGCATATACACTTTACAAATGCGATTCACATCTTTGCAGCCTGATGCCATCTGGATACGAGACAATATTCCATGGCAGGCTTGTAACCTTTGCTCCATTATTTGTTCATTTTTAGAAATTTCTTCCGACTCACTGTAAGCAAATACAGTTAAAGTATATAAAAAATGAAAATTTCACAGAAACAAATCAGAAAACCTGATAAAAATGTGCTTTATGACTTAAATTTTGTTCTTTCTTTAAAGCTTAGAATTTGATTATTTAAAGTTTTGCTTTTATCTTGAAACAAAAAGAAAATATTGATTTTTTGATTATTGTAACTAATTTTTCATTGAAAGAATGCTGAATTTATTATTAGATGCGCACATTAGAAAAAAAAAATTCATATTGTTTAAAAGTAATGTATTTCTAAATAGTTCTCCGATATTCATTATAATCTTATTTTTTTATATAAATTGGAAAACATTTGTAACAGAAAGGCGGAAACCTTTTATTATATTGATGATAAAATTATCTATTATAAAAATTTATTTATGTAAAGAACAAATTACATAGTGTCATATGCATACACAAAAGTAATAATAGTTACACATTCAATATAAAGTTTAATTGAAAACTTCAAAATTATTTTTAATGTCAAATTTCCTCCAAAATTTTATTATCTATGTACATTTACTTTATATTAAAATATATTTTTACCATGTATAGTATGCCATGTTTTAATGCACACATAATTTTATTTAATGCTATCATTTGCCATTTTAATTTTCACATTATGCAGTTGAAATTAAAAATAACACTTGATGGTTTTTTTTAAATTACTTATACTTAAAAACAAACTCTTTTAGATATCAATTAATAAAAATTACTACACATTGCAGGTATATAATCAATATAAGTAGCTTTCTAAAACAGAAAAATTATTAACAGAATTATTCAATAAAATAAGCCATTCTTTTAAAAAGTAACATTTAAAAATAAAGACTTCCAAAATATTTTAGTATCAAAGACAAAAAATAAATTTATCAAAAAATTATTTGGATTAAAAAGCAAACCTGGAAGCAGTACGATCTTTCATTTTGAAATCAAGAAATTCCTTTAGTTGTTTATCTTGCTCCACAAGTATTTTCAATTCTTTTATTTTTTCACCCAACTTTTTTTGATCAACTTGTGTGCGTTCTTTAACCAGGTTCAATTTGTATTTTACAGACTCTCTAAAATAAAAACATACTTGTAATTAGATCAAGAAGATAAAAACTGCATTAATAATAATACATCAAAATATTAGTAATTTAAATGAAAACAACATAAAAATAAATCTTAAAATGCAATAAATAAGGACTATATATTTGCACATGAAATTTAAATATTCACAGATATATATTACTGCTACAGATTATAGGCTGAAAATTAGATTTATTGTATTTAGATATAAATACATTAAATTAATTTACATTTTTTAATAATTAAATTTTATTTGCTTATTATATTTCATTTCCATATTTTACATAAATTTACAGAAAGAAAAAAAGTATTTCTCCATAATTTGAACTGAATTATCAATATTAAAATAAAATATGAAATTTTCAAAATATTATAATGATATAAAAACAAACAAATATGTTTTTATATTTAAATATGGGAAAATAACAAGCAAAAGAAAATTGAACTGAATGTAAACCTTTTACAATTTTGAACATTTAAATAGCATTAGTTTCAAAATATTTATAAACACATGTAAAATAAAAACTTACCCAGTCTGATAAGAAACTGTAGCTGAATGAACTACTTCTGACAATGTTTTTTTACCTAAAGCTAGCAAATGTTTGATGTTACTGTATTTCCTGCGAAACGAACTCTGTGTCAGAAGCAGTGAATTGATATCATCTCTCACAGCTTTATTAGAAACCAGAAGTTGATTATATTTATGTAAACTCTATAACATAAAATAAGAAATACCATGCTCATTTTTTTATGTAAATTTTTTGTGAAATATTATCCATACATTTATAATAAATGGTTTTAAAATCTTTGAAATATAAAAGTAACCCATTCTTGCTAAATGACAGAAAGTAGATATTATCCATGCAAACTTTTTTCATTAATTTACTTCTAATATGTTTAATCATATTGATAATGAAATAATAAATTATTTTGACAGTCATCATGAATTTCATGTAAAATATGATTAAAACATACATTTAAAGATGGCAGTTATACATGCTTAGTGCCAATTTAAGAAATAACTTTTGCTAAAAGAAAAAAAAAATTTACAACTTTTATCTTAAATAATATTTTATTTTTTAAAGAAAATTATTGAAACCCCATATTTTAATACAATATAGTGGATTCAAAAAGTCAAATTATTTTTTTAAAAATAATTATGAAGCAAATTTTTAATTATTCAAAAAACAGCAGCATTGCATTACAATGTGCATGTTGGGAGACAATGGAAAAACATGACATATTGAAAATACAATGTAAGGCGTGACTTCCTGATATTTGGGTAATTTCTTTTTCTTACAAATTTACAATATTAAATAATGACATTTTCAAATAAATGGAATGCCATAAACTATAATTACAGCATGACATCAGGATTTCAACAATATTTTTGCACATGAATAAAGAAATACTATATTTAAAAATCCAATAACATTTCACAACCTATCAGCAGAATTATTAATATATGCAAAAAAATTGTTATTGATAAATTCTGCAAACTATTATATATAAAATAAATTCAAATTGTTTACATGTAACATGAATTTAATTAAAAAAATGCTCAATCATAATTTTTCTGTGTAAATTTAAAATATCTACGAAACAAAGAATAAGAAAGAACTGATTGCCATACACCATTTAAACGATTTTCAAGAAATGATATATTCTTTTGGTACTTGAGTACTCTTCCTTTACTTCTCTGTGCTTTAACGACTTCTTTCTGCTTCTGTCGCAGTTTTTTATCCAATTCTAATATCTACGAAAATAAAATATATATAAAAAGAGGCATTTATATATATATTGAAAAAAGATAATTGAAGATATTATTTCAAAAAAAAAAAAAAAAAAAAAAATAAAATAAATTACTGATTATAACTAATATATATATTTAATACTACGATTAGAAAATCAAATATAAGCCATCAATCAATTTGTTGACAAAATAGAAATTTGTTAAAATCATGGAGATGTGATATCACCTCATGTTTATATCTGTCCAATTGATCATTTTGTTCTTTCAGCTGATTTTCCAATCTAATCACTTCACTCAATGATTTCATAAAGTTTTCCAAATTTTGATTTGCTTTGTTTGAAAAACTTTCAGATTCTTGAAGTCTTAATTGTAGAATAAGTTCTGATTTCTGTTTTTTTAAGTCTGCTATCGTTTCCCTGCAAATGATAAAAGTATAAAATCAAATTACTATATGAATACAGAGATAATATTAAATAAAGATTATCATTTCATTCATTTTTTCAATAACTTTTTTTATATCATTTTTCAATAAATGTATAAAATATTTTACTATATTTAAAGTGCTTCACAATTTTCAGAATTAAAGAAAAAAATTAAGGAAATTCAAAATGATTTTAAAATGACTTACAATAAAAAAAATTAACTATCTAAATTATGATATGGTATAATAAATATATTAAAATACTTTTGTAATAAAAACATTTAAAATCGAACAACACAATATAAACTAAAAACTAAATTAATTTATTTAAACGATTCAAGAAATCAGAAATTATTTAAAATAAATTTTTAAAAAAAGATTCTTTGATTATTAAATTTCCTAAATAACAAACAATAACCAAATTGATTAAAATAATAGATGCATAAAAAAAACTAATCGTTTAGCAATTTGTAGCTATCTAATAACTAGCAAAATTAGTTTTTATATATAACTTCTTTAGCTCTCAATATTTAAAAATGACACATTACTTCTTGAACTGCTATTTCAAACAATCTTTTTGCAACAATTAGAAGAGTGGAATTATTTTAAAAGTAGGCATATAAAGTATATAGCCATATAATTGTGGCCAATATTCGTATTTCTAAACAATAACAGAAAAATCAGTATTCTTAATGAACTTTTAAAAATAAATCAAGTCTATTAAAGTGGCATAAGAATTTTTTATTCACTTAGTTCTGTTTACTTTTAATAATTTTCATATCATTTTATCTCATTTTCATAAACAATCTTTGATATTACATAAGGATAAATAATTATGATTATTCTCACTTATTGCATTATATTTAAAATTTTTATTTCAATTTGTCTGAATAAATATTGCACATCATTATATTTTTATATTTTTTATCATGAAACAATATTTGATATAAAGGTGGAATACCAATTATACAGAAGTCAAGGGAATTATTAAATTATAGGAAAGAAAAAACATAAAATGAAACTTGGGATATATATTTCTTATTATTTCCTCTACAATGGCTTCTTAAAGAAATTGGTTACTTTATTTGCTACATCATAAATTACATTCTCGGGAATTATTAGTTTATATTTGTTTTTCTCTAGGCCATTACTATTATTAGAAAGCAATTTCAAAATTTTCTAAACTTAAATAAAGGAAAAATTTAAATATTTTTGTCATTATATGAACCATTCCTTTAAATCTCTTAAAAATTTGTTTAATATAATGACATTTGTGTCATATAGTTATTGCAGTCTATGGCTGAAATAGAGAAAAAATAACTATCATTAGAATTTTCGTTTCTAATTAACTTTTACACTCAAATTCCTCGCTTCTAATATACAAAAAAAACCCTTTTACAAACGAAGAGATATATTTGTTCCTTATTCTCTTTCATGCAGAAGAAATCATATGAAGGGCTATTAGTACATTTAAAAACTTTTTCACGCCAGCAGATTCAGCGATTAGAAGAGATTTCTGCACAAATCTATATCCATAAATCATTTAAAATTATGGTATGATTCTCCCAAATCACAAGACTCAACATTGTTTGTATAAATGGGAAGGAAAGATTCCACATTTTTTAATTTGAAATGCACATAGGACTGTTTCAGTCAGTTGAAGATTAATTTTTTTAGTTTAACAGCAATTTTTATTGTTTCACTTACATAAAAGAACAATTTACAGAAATATTTATTGCATGAATTTTGTCATATCAATGCAAGAGGATGCAATTTTCTAACTTCTCAAATTATGAATGTTTCATTAGCATTGTAAACCAAATCACTTTTTTGATACTATGAAAGGCTATATATATATAAAGAGGTGGATTTTAGAATACAGCACTTGCTGGCAAGAAAAGACAGAAGAAAGGGGAAGGGGAGAGGGATTGTGAGTATTATGACTGCTAGCCAGTTTTTTTTTTTTTCTTTTTTGCAATAACTATTTTAGGAAGATTGCATTTTCTTAAAATAGAAAAAAAAAAATGATAATAATAATAATGCAGGACACAATTTGTAAAATCTTAGATTTTTTAGAAACATATAAGAAATTATTTGGGACTATTAAAGAATGGCTTAGTATGCACAAAACAATAAAGCTGAATTTTGCTGTAATTGGAATTTTTTTTATCCTGAAAAATTTTACTAGTCTTGGTTCATAAGAATATTATTGTACTCTTACAGTTCATCCTCATAAACTTAAAAAATTTTTAATAAAAAAAAAAAAAAAAAAATATCATTTAAATTAATATTCTCCTTTTTTACTTAAATGCAAGCTACTTTCTTTTTTAATTTTGATACATAAAGCACATAACATTTAAAACAAAAAAAAAACACAAAAATTAATTCAAAGATTAAATTTTCAAAAGTCTGGAGTTTTCTGAATAAGAAAAGATTTGATGATTTTTATATTTATGATTCTAATTTTCTATAAAAATATATTAAGAAATGCATATTTTGAAAGAATATCACACATATATTTTTGAAGTATATCATGAAGTTTTCATTTTTTAATGAATATATATGTTTTTCTACATCTTTTCCATTATTATACTGACAGAAAAATAGAATTAACAAACATAGTAATGCAATTCTTTAACATATATAAATACCACTGCTGTCTAATATACTGTTGCATCTTTGAATGTGTTGAATTGCGATTAATTTCTTTCTTCTTCATTTCATAGCATAATCGACGAAGTTCATCTTTAACCACCAAAAGTTTTTCTTTATTTATTTCTGTATCACCTGATGATGATTTACCCTCCATGACTTCTAGAAAAAGATTTAAAATAGTTCCAGTGTGAAACAAAAATAAAATATAAATATTTTATAATCATTAGTATCACATAATTTTATGTCATAATCTTATATATTAAAAAATCAATTTCATCACACTTATAACAAAAAATTAAATAATTGAGTAACATGTTAAAATAAAAAATGCTTTAAATAAAACACTTTAATAAATAAATAATTTTTGTTGTGAAAAAAAAATGATAATTACCAGAACTTTTATATATAATAGAGAAATGAATAATAAAAAAATTAGAATTTTTACAATAAAAAACTAATTTAGTAAAAGCAAAATTTTTTAAAGAATTAAAAAAATTAAAAGTATGTTCAATACAAACTTAAACATTATTTCATAAATTATTGAAAATAAAATAAGATTAGATTCCTAAATTTTTAGTAGTTATAATTTTCAATAATAGAAATTTAATCAAAATTAAAGATATTAAATAATAATAAAAAAATTATATGCAAAGTTAAATGACAAGATAATTTTATGTTCCATAAATCTAGAGTACAATGAATATTTTTTCATTTAACTGTATAAACATTTCAATGAAAATTTAATTAAATAATTGAAAAAATGCAATGTATTTTTAGAGAAATAAACAATTTCTGCATTATTATAAAAATATATATTTAATAATCTCAGAAGTGTTTTAAAATATTAATTATACATAATTTTTTTGAAACTTTTAGCAATTATATTCAAATCATACTTCCTTTATTTAGAAACATTGAAAATAAATGAGCATCAATAACCTACCAATTAATAAAATATAAACTTGCACCAAACAATTGAGCAACAAACCTACCAATTATAAATAAAGTTTTTTAATAAAAGAAAATAACCTTATTAGTTTTAAAATCAAAATATATTGATAATTCTTATTAATAAGACAATGAAAAAAAAAACGTATAAAATATTAGTACAATTTTTTGAATGTAATATAAATATTGATTTGTTTCCAAGATATTTGGATATTCTTTCTTTTATGCTTTATAAGCATAGAAACACTATAAATATTGATTGGGAAAGTCCTTTTATATTTAATGATACCGAAAATCAATAAGTAATCCAAACCGTATATATTCATCAAATCTCACTTTTTTTTTTATTTCACATCAATGTTTCAATATAAATTTTGTTTTTAATTGATGAACTTATTTTGTAAGAAAAGCCAGCTGAATTGTGATATCAGTATTTTTAAATTTAATTTTTCATCCGTACAAGAATGTGACAAAAAAAATAAAATATTTACATTTCAAGTCCGTAATCGATAAATATATTATACTAGAGACAGTAGGCAAAACTAAGTTAAAAATATTAAAAAGGTATAGCAAATTGAATAATTGATGTTAAGGCATTTTAATATTAAGCGAAATTAGCCGTTTAAATAATTTCATTTGCGCGCATCTAATTTATTTGCATTACAGTTACGAAGTAAATAATAATAATTGTAAATATAAACAAATATTCAGTAACGGGATGAACAAAAAAAAAATTTCCCACTGTGATTTTTTTAAAATGAATTCTAAATTTGTTTTTTTTTAACAATGAATGAATTGATTAATGATTAAAATGTTGAGCATTCATTTTATTTACAATAATTTACAAAGTCTCGTTTGTGACATTGAACTGAAATGAAATAAATCCAAATTTATAACTCTGATGTTATGGTGTGAATATTCAATTTGTTATTTCGTAAGTAAAGTTATCTAGCTATTTTAATTTATTACTAACTAAAATCTAGTTAAGTAAGTTCTCTTAATTTTTTATCAATTCGCGATTAAGTAATTTCAAATAAAGCAATCAATAGCAGACATTAATCTTGAAGACAAATAAAATTCTAATTACTTTGCAGCAAAAATTTCGTATGATTTAAATATACATTTTAATTTACCCTTAAGTGGTATATAGTGAAGCATATAGTCTAGCGATCTACTATAGAATGTTCTCATTAATAGAGCGCTTGTACACACATTAATCTTAAGGATTTCTATATTTTGGTAACATGATCTACATTGGTGACAGGGAAACAAAATAAAAATATCATGAAATGATAAAGACATTTTTTTAAGTGGCTTTAAAGAGTTCGGCAATCTCAGTAAAAAATTTATTGCAGAATTTCCTTGCCTCTCAACAGCATTATTTCTTTTTTTATGGAATGTTTAGACACTATTTTATAATTAACTATTGCTAATATATAAATGCCATATTTGGCAGTCTTTAAGCATATATTTTTTAAATGTACATTATCATTTAAAAACTCATAGTTTCTCAGTTATGGTGAATTACCAGAAATTTTTGAAACTGATGTATAAAAGAGTTGCAAACGGAATTTATAGGCAAATATAATGAAAACATATCATGTTCTAAATTAAGCAAAAATTAAACATTTTGTATTAATATCTTAAGCACTATTTATTATTTTTTTTTCAGATTGGACAAGAAATATGAATTTTTGTTCACGAATTTTAAATAATGTTGTTTCTTGCACTGTTAACCAAGTTCGGCATATTAGAGAAACTCCGTGGAAAAAAGAATATTTAAGGAGATTTGGTTATAATGATCCATATTTCAAAAGACCAGGTTTGTTGTTTTTAATATATTTACACAATATAAGATCATGTGCTCTATTTTTTATTACTGCTATCTAAAATATGTTCAGTTTGAAATTATTATCATTATATAAGGTAGTCAAATAGATAAACATTTCTATGAATAAACAATTTTTCTAAAATTTTGATTTCATTTTTTAATACTTTGCCATGGTAGTTACTAAATGTGTGATTATTATTTTGTTAAATAACCAATTAATTTCTTCAATTAACAGAGGTGTCAACTTCAAATAAGACTGCATGATTTTCCTTACATACAAATGCTAAACTTTTTGAATAAATGCTATACTGCTGGAATAACAATTCTTTTCAATAATAAAGAAAAAAAAATAATAATAGCAATATATTTATGTATACTATTAAATAAAATGAATTACATTTTTTGAAAAAAAATGTATTTTCTTTTGCATAAGCTAGTGTTATTTTTCTTTTATTGATGTTAATTTTTTTAACTGTTATGTTTAGATAAGAATGGCAGTTTTTTTACTCTAATCCCTGGAAAATCCAAAATTTATATTGTTTTTGATAAAAACTACGAAAAATCGACAATAGTTGACATCATTATAATTGTTAAAACATTCATGCTGTTTATTTATACTATACAATACACAACAGTAGGCGTGTATGATAAATTTTATAATTTTTAGTTGTTATTTGTATGGCCCTGTAATGTTTAGTACAGGGATGGCTAACCCAAATGATCTTGTGGGCCACTTTGGAAATGCATAATAACTCTGTGGGCCGCATATAAAATTATATATCCCCATAGTAGAGTTAGACCCTCATAGACATTTTTTGGAGTGAACAATTGAAACATAATAAGTTATTATTATTTTGTGTACTTTTATTCTTACATGTAAACATAGATAAAATAATAATAATGATACTAAGCACGCATTGTAAAAAAATATATAACATTAAAAAATATTGGTTTGTCCACTCTTTCAGTTAGCTTTTACAAATCGATCTCAATTTCGGTATTTGCACATGGTAATGGGTGTTGCAGGTTAGCGTTCGTTATGCTTGAGTGTGTTTTGTGTTTGGTTAATTTCATTTTAGAAAAAAAAGATTTGCAGAACCAAAAGTGCTAACAACTTCAGTCAAGAGTCTGGTTTGCTCTTCTATCAACAATCAACTGTGCATATGTAGGGATGGTCATTTAAAGTGAAACATAGAATCTATTGTATTAGATTTTCCAAGATGCACTTGCATCATGAGTTTGCAGAATATAATTTAATCATTCTGTGAACTTATAACTGTAAACTCATAAATAAAACAGGCAATATCTGTTATATATTCGCAAGAATATTTTAAAATCAAAGTTAATTTTTCATATTTTCAACAGTTAATTTTTGAATATATGATGCACACATAATGAATTTTTTAATACATTGGTTTTCACTACTTTGGTCATTATAAAATAAATATATTTTGTAAAAGTGTGACAAATCTGAAGGCCCAGAAAAATATTCAAGGCGAGCTGCAGGTTGGCTGCCCCTGGTTTAGTATGTAATCTGACTTTCTAGTTCATAAAGATACTTGATGTAAAGAAGAGCTTTAAGTAATACTTTTTTTCAATTGACAGATGAAACCAATAGTGATAAGATTCTGCTTGCATTAAATACTGTACATATTCACTTGTAATGTCCTTCTTATTTTATTGTCTTTTACATTGCAAACAAATTTTCTATAAATTATTGGATTGCATATTTATTTAATCATATATTATGTAACTGTAACTTAACATTAAATATTAAGCAGAGATATTATATAATAACTGAAATAAGAAATGTTTTAGAAAAGAAAACACAAATAAAAATATAAATTGCATAATAGTTTATTTATGATCTTGTATTTTCAATGGATAAAGTGCAACAAAATACTTAATATATCTTAGTTCAAGAACAATAAATACCTAATTGTATATGAAAGTGCTGTATCTAAAATTTATAAATGCCAACATTTATTTAATAGCATCATTCAATTAATGAATTTTACTCTTAAAATCTTTTAAGAATATGAATACAATCTTTTAATTTTTTCTTCTTATTTAATAAATTGTATAAGTCATATATTCAATGTGTATAATATTTTTTTTTTCTTTTGTTAAATTTCATTTAGAAGATTATTTACAAAGAATGAAAATTTTTTTTATATTAAAGCATTGAATTCAAAATGTAACTCTTTATTCTGGTGAAAAACTACTATAATCTTTTTCAATATATTTTTAGATACTTTGCCAAGAATTTCTGAAGATCATAAAAAAGCACAATTTGGCTTAAAATGTTTACCTGAATACATGCCCTACAGGCCGTGGACTGATAAGAGGAAGTATTTTGGTCAAAATGATTATATAGGTATTAATGCTGTTGCTTAATGTTGTTATTTAACTATACAATTAAGAAGGATTATTTATATATAAAGCATTTAAAGTTTTTAATTATTATCTATTGTTAAGAATAATTTGTCTTTATAAAAATGTACTGATTAGATTCTGTATTAAATAATAATTTATAATGTCTTTCAAAAAAATCTGAATTCATTAATATCTATGTTCATTAATATAAATGTTCATGGGTTCTACTTAGAATTCATGAAAATTTGTGTGATTTGATTGTAATTGTCATTATGTGTAAGTCATAACTAAGATATTAGCTGACCAAAGTAGTAGGTTCCCTCTCTTAATAATTTTCGTAAAAATCTACTTTGAGAATTTTAAGCATTGATGATAGAAGGCTAGCAACATTTGTTATGTAAAATTATTTAATTTCAATAGTGATTTCTTCAAGTAATTTTTTTAACATTTAGATCCATATTAGAAGTCTGTCAGAAATTGAAACTTCAGTCAACCTCTTTTATTTTAGAGGGGAAATTTTGGATATTCAAATACTTGAAAGTAATTTTTTTTTTTTTGTTGGTGATTTTGCAAGTACAAATATTTTTCAATGAAATCGAGCAATTTTTTTTCTGCTTAGTAATCATAACAAGAAGACCGTAGTATATTATTTGGTTAATGAATGAAATGATTGTAATATTGTATACAGGATCTATTCTCTAATTTTAAAAGTTATAAAAGTTTATCACGAAAATTGGTGGGTATACTATTTTCTTATGCTGAATTAATTGCAGTAAGAATCTTAGGTTCTTTAACAGAAACTTTTTAGTTAAATTAAGTGCTGCCACTTATGTTAAGATGTAATGATAATTATAAAAGTTGTTAAATGTGTTTTTTTCCCTCGCCATATATTTGTATGTTTATAAATACGCATATTTAAATACATAGTTCTGTATGAGAAGTAATGTACTGGTATAGGTAAAGATGCATGTTTAAATATTCAAATAGGTTTGCATATGTCAGTGTTTTTTTATTCTGCAAGAATGATTATGTGGAGTACTCTTACATACAGACAACATGAACACAAATATATGCATTCACGCACAACATGTACACATACATACTGGCATATGCAAAATCATTCCCATAAATATTTGAATTTATCCATACATCGGTAAATGCACACAAACATAATTATCTACATAATGTGTTCACATCCATTTATAAATATACTTTTGTGACTGAAGATGCACATAATTTCAGGGTGGTCCTACCTAATAATTTTGGTTGAAAAAAATGCAAATTATTGTACATATTTAATCATACATCTTTGTTCATACCAGTACATCATTACTCATAGAAAATGCATATTTAGATATCTTTATAAACATGTATGTATATCAATATTAACATACAAATTAAGCCATCATTTCAAGAAGGTGTATTTGATTTCCAAAAAGATGAATTTGGATTGTATAATATACCTTTGGTACATTTAAATGCAACATTGAATAATAAACTATAATTTTTAATCTTTTCATTCATTGTTCAACAATAATATGAGCCCAATTACAGATTTTATTGCTTTATCTGTAAAAATATTACTTTACCTTTTTTCAAAAATAACAATATTTTTCATAAAATTTTACTATGTCTTATATTTTATTTCAGACCTTTTGGGAGATGGTAGCATTCATCCTGTCAAGTTGTTAACTAATATTCCTCCATGGTTACGAGGATTTCGAGGAAATGAATTTCAAATGTTACTATTAAAGCAAAGGCATCATAATCATTGGAGATGGTCAAAACCTACAAAATGGAAAAATATGAATAAAAGGATAATGTATTTGTATAAATATTTGAATAGGAAAACTAAGAGCTAAGTAGAAAAGTGTTTATATTAAATATAACACAAGCTAGTACTGTATGGTTTTTAAAAACATTTGTAAAAATATCCTTTATATATAAAATGTTTAAACCCCTTATGGTGTGGTTTCTTTTTTTAAAGTCTTCTAATGATTTGAGTGTTATTAACATGTTTTTGCATTTATTGGAAAAAATTTTGAGTGTATAAAAGCACTTTGAATATTAACAAAAATATATAAATAGCATTTTAAATAACTTAATTTTTTATTAGTTATATTAATTAATAACGATACCAAGTGAAATTAATGAATCATAAAACTATTAGCAAATTTATTAGAATATGTAATTTAAAATTAACATATATTTTTTAGTATTAAAGACAAATTCAAAATTAATTTATTTACACACATTATAAAATTAAACTCTAAAAGAACTAATTCATAATCATTTTTTATTATATACTCCAGATGGTTAATGTAAGTTAATTTAGAAACAAATGAGCACCTGAAAGATAGTTTTTGAATTGTGAAAAATGTAAACATATTAACATGTTTCTTATAAATATATATGTATGTTGTGAACTAGCAGTTATGACATAGTATTCCATAGCTTTAATTAATACCATCATGTAATTTACTTATGTATATTATGATAGGCAAATATAAGAATGGAGATTGTGCAAGAAGAAATAGTAACTGCTTAACATTAGAATAAAAGATAAATTTATTTTGCAATATTGAATCAAATGAGTATATATTTCTAAGCATTTACTAGTTAGTGATAACAAATGTCAGGTTACCATGAAAATATTTTATACATGTTTTTAATTTACCGCCAATATTCACAATTTACATCATTCACATTACATTTGTTGTTCCTGTAAATGCATTTGGAAATTTGCTTTATTTTTATTTTAAACATTTCTACCATACTTATTAACTTTTTTATTATCCCCCCCCTTCCCCCCGTATATTATTGAGAAATTACTAATTTTGTAATTTTTCAGTTTAAGGATATGTTGAAATAAAACAAAAAATCAAATTCTGAAGATAAATTTATCATATTGAATTTGTTCAACACATTTTGAATAAAAATATCTGGATAGCATTCTGCTCTCTTCCCCTAACTCAACATTAGAACATTGAGGCCTATGGATTAATTTTGGCCACCTACACTTAGTCACAAAAGTAAGTATGCAGAGTGTATGTGATGATGTCCTATGAAAAAAAAAAACAGATCTACAATATTAAGGTTTTCAAATTAACGATTTATTTCGATTACAGCAAAATCGAGCTTAATAACAAAATGAAAAGTAATTAAAAAATACAAATATTTAATTAGCAAGATGAGCTTAACTTAAAATAGGATGTAATTTACATCATAAAAGTAAGTATGCAAACAAAAACAAATACATTAATATTGCAAATTTTACAATTTTTAAAAAAAATTAGTAATTTGTTGGATAGCCTTTGGCCTTTATAACACCTCTCAATCTAGATGGCACTGATTTTACTAAATTTTGAGTGACAGAAGATGGTATTTTCTGCCACTCCTCCAAATGGCCTTTTTTTAGATCATTCTTAGTTTTGATCTCTTGCTTTCTAATTTGGCGATCGAGATAATCCCACAAGTGTTCAATGGGATTAAGATCAGGTGAACTGCGGTGGGGTTTTTAGCTGTTTTCGCACGTGATATAGCAGCCATTCCCGAACAACCTGAGCAGTATGCTTGGGATCATTATCTTGTTGGAAAGTGAAGGATCCATCGAGTCCCAATTTAGAAACACTTTGGCTTAGATTATTCTTTAAAATATTCAAATCGCTATATTGATTCATTATTCCGTCGATTATAACTAAATTTCCTACTCCAGTTGCTGCCATGCAACCCCAAACCATAATCGAACCACCACCGTGTTTTACAGTTCCTCTCATGTTCTTTGGTTCTAGAGCTGCATTTGCTTTCCTCCAAACTTTTTGGTGTCCATCTGACCCGTGGATGTTGAATTTACTTTCATCCGAAAAAATCACGGAATTCCAAAAATTTGTGTCCGGCTTTACATTTTCTTTTGCAAAATCTATTCTATGTTTTCG
Source organism: Caerostris darwini (assembly GCA_021605075.1). Classification (NCBI taxonomy): domain Eukaryota; kingdom Metazoa; phylum Arthropoda; class Arachnida; order Araneae; family Araneidae; genus Caerostris; species Caerostris darwini. Next base: position 124,362 of record BPLQ01012093.1, on the reverse strand, counting down.
ATTTACTTTGCTAACAAATGGTTTTCTTCGCATATTTCGGCCATGGTATCCTGCCTTCCGTAACACACGGCGAATTGTTTCAGGATTGCATGACTTCGCAAAATTGTTTTTCACATCAGTTGTCAATTTTGGTGCGCTAATCGTCGGATTTTTTTTCACATTTCCAACAATAATTCGCCTTTCACGATCCGTCAAAAGGGGCGGTCGTCCTGTTCTTGGCTTGTTTAGAGTATTTCCCTCAGCCTGGAACTTTTCTATGATTTTTTGCACTGTTGCAGGACTTTTGCCTATGATTTTAGCGATTTGTCTTTGGGACTTGCTTTCCTTATAGAGCTTTATTATTGCCTCCTTCAGATCTTTTGATAATTCTTTTCCACGTGGAGCCATTGGTGAATTGTTAATGTACTTAAAGCTCAAACTTACAAGCTTTGTAGCAGAACTTCTAAACTTATCACTGAAATACGAAAAATCACTCGAGAAGTTTCATTCAGCCCATTTAAAAGTCAAAAATTCAGAGTGCATATATACTTTTGTGATTTAAATTTCTACTGGTAGTTAACAAAATTACTCTTAAAGTTTTTTAAAATATAATGAGTTGGTTTATTGTTCGTTACTTTATGACTTGAATCGGAAGCTATAAATAACACTCTCCAAAATAATATTTTTCTTATATTTATTTGAGAACTAGAGCTATTTCATTTAAACTATGAATTGCATACTTACTTTTGTGACTAAGTGTATGTATAAAAACAAAACTTTCTTTGCTTTTGGGATATAGTACAGTATAACAGGTGGGCCGAAAAGTTAGTAGGCTGACACATAGATGGCGCTACTAGTATTAAATCCATATAATTTTTAGTTAGCCCTAACCTTTAAAAGACACGTGTATAAATTTGACAGCTGTTGCACTATTAGTATGTCAGTTATAGCATTTTTAGTGAAGCAACTTTTGTTAGTTTGAAAAAATGGATAAAAAGGAATTTCGTGTGTTAATAAAGCATTGCTTTTTGGCGAAAAAAAAATACTATTGAAGCCAAGGCTTGGCTTGGAAAACATTATTCGGACTTTGCACCAGGAAAATTAACCGTAGAGAAGTGATTTGCTAAATTTAAACGAGGCGAAATGAGCACCGAGGACGATGCACGCAGTGGAAGCCCCAAAGAAGCTGTTACCGACGAAAACATCAAAAAAGTCCACAAAATAATTTCTGATAATCGTAAAGTTAAGTTGATTGAGATCCTAAAGATATCAAAGGAACGTGTTGGATATGTCGTGAATGAATATTTGGATATGCGAAAGCTCTGTTCAAAGTGGGTGCCGCGCAGAGCTCACAATCGGCCCAAAACAACAACGAATTGATTATTCTAAGCAGTTTTTGGAGCTGTTCAATCGTAATAAACCCGAATTTTTGCGTCGATATAGGACAATGGGTGAAACATGGCTCCATCGTTTGACACCGTAGTCCAATCGACAGTCAGTCGAGTGAACTGCACGTGATGAACACTAAAAATGCTATAACTCATGTACTGATACGTGCAACAGCTGTCAAATTTATACACGTGTCTTTTGAAGGTTAGGGCTAACTAAAAATCATGGATTTAATACTAGTAGCGCCATCTATGTGTCAGCCTACGAACTTTTCTGCCCATCTGTTAATTCCAACATATTCGAAAAAAACATAAGTTTTTTAAAGAATTTTAATACTTAAAAAAAAATTAAATTGACTCTTGCACCACACATACAATATCTCCCTTAAATTCAACAGCCATAGGTTTTGCAGTTATAATTTGCTATGCATCATTTCAATCCATTTGCTCAATGACATCACACATACTAAACGAGCTTTTGCTAATCTTCAATCTCGGTATGGCCGAGTGGCTAGCGCTCGGTATCACAGGTTTCGGGTTCGAGTCCCGGTGGTGCCATGGATGTTTGTAATTATTCGGAATCCACTTTAAACTATAGGTCCCGGTCTGTTTATCCTAAAGCGTGCACAAGATGACCGTGGAGCGACAAACCAATCTTGGATCCTGTACTCATGTTATTATGTATCTTCATAAGATTTTTTTGAATCTTGAGTCTTTTAACTTCTGCAATATGTTTGCCCGAATTTTGCATCCACCTTCGTTAGATATAAGAAAACATTATAAAATTTCACTTATTTTTGGATTTCACACTTAAAATTTTATTCATTGTAACTTTTATTATTGTATTTTGTTATTATCATTGAGACAAATAAGCTCTTGATCACTCCCATAACCCGTCTGAATCGCGAGATATAACTACGGGAACTCAGCGTGAGGTGCAAAATCCTAAGTTAATTACCCCCCTCGTACTCGCCGTAACAGCTCAAATAGCCTCCTTTCATGTCACTAATTTTCCAACCTTCCTCTTTACCATGATATGTTTAGATTTCCCAAATTATCCTTACTTTTGAAATTAAACTGGACATGAAAAACGCTGTTATTGATATTTCAAACTTGACATGAAAGCTCCAATCCTGGACCGGCTACCCGTACTTGCCGACTTTATAGATGCTTTCACATCAAAATAATTAAATATTGATAAAAAAATTTGCAGCGTATGTAAAAAAGAATGCTGCATTAGAATATATGATATGATTATCGGAGCTGCTGTCGTTTAAAGACCTTGAACACGTCGCAGAAAATAATCTTTAACAGAATCTATGTTTCTGGAATCAGAAATTACTTAGCAGAAGTTCGAAATAGCCATGTTTTAGGTATTAGTACTTGGCATCATTTATATGAACAATTATAATGGCAACCCAATTGGCGAACAGATACAGGCTAGAGAAAGTTCGACGGAGCAAGATGGTTGAATATGAGTCTTCATGTAATTCATAGATTGAGAAATGCATTTAAGAACAAATCAACTCTTAGATGGAATAATCGAAGTAGAGCTTAGAGCTACAAGTGTTGCAGATGACCATTACTTGTAAGTAAACGTAGCGAAACACAGAACTGCTATACCAACAGACATCAGATTTTCTCAATAAGCAGATCAACAATGCACAGAAACCTTTATGAAGGTGAACTATATGCAAGACGTCTAGCATTGTACCATTGACACCTCACCGAAATCGAAAAGATTCATTGGACATGCACATATACTAGGAGTGCAAATCATTGGAGGTTTGTACATTTTACTATTAAATCCAGATTTCATTTGCAAAGTGATTCAATAAGATTGTTTGTCTCCCACGAGCCGCGAACTCACTATTTTACCAATCATGTCATGAAAGAAACAGATTCGATGAGTCATGTGTAAGTATGCGGTCGAGTATATCTTTAATTCCTCTATCAATCCGTATATCTTCCTAAAAGCCATCGGTTATTTATTATTTTATTAAGGCAAAGGTTATTTATTACCGAAATAGTTATCGAGATATACAGAGACAGCATTCTGGATCCAAATGTTTTGTTCTTACGAAGGTGCAATCGGTGACTACTTCATTTGAACAGATGATAACGATAAACTACACTGAGATCGGTTGGTGGAGCATTGTCTTTGTGAGGAGATTTGTAACCGCAAAGTTTGGCAAGCACATTCTTCAATTTGAATCCTTTTATGCTAGTTTGGGATGCTTTAGGATAGGGGTTCGCAATTAAAATTCGTAAATATCTGGGGTACGCGGCGAGTGAGGGATACCTGATTAAAATATTGCCGGTTGTTTGTGTAGCTGGATCTGGGTGTAGTTGGTTCTTGAGACACAGATTTGAGAACACACAGCTTTATTGACACGTGCACAAACACCACATACACACACAATTAAAGATAAACAATATTTAACACATTTAAAAACATCTAATTAAAGACTCGTGAAAGGATTCAATTTCTAAGCCGAAATAAAGATATTTCCTCTCGGGATGAGATATTGTTAACTAAACATTTCTGAGACAGCGCCGGTTACGCAGTACTTCTCGGGTGTGAGTCTCGAGGCCTACTGACAATTTCTCCTGAACGCCACAGGTGACTCTCTTGCAGTGCGTAGGAGGAATCATTGTTACAATGCAAGAAAAATAAATGAAAATGGTAGGAAAAAAAAAAAAAGAAAATATTATGCCTATACCTGTTAATAGATTGATCCTTAGTTCTCCCTAGCTTACATACCACCGAACATATGCATTCGGTGGTATTCACCGAATATATGAACATATGCATAATTGAAGAATGCATGTGCCATCCCCTCTCTGTTGTTTTTAAATCTGTATTATTATATATGTATGTAAGTTGAAAATTAAAAATATTTTTTAGAATCTAAAATCTGGTTTTAAACCGTTAATCTAGCAAAAAAACATCATTTTTCCGTTAACCAGGCGCAATTAAGTCAAATATCTCTAAATAAAGCACATTTTTATTCCTTTAGATTTTATTTCTTAAATTCATATTTAAAAAAAAAAAAAAAACCTAATTTTAAATTAAATGAGTTGGTCGTCATATTAAAATGAATTTTTAGTTTATTTATTATTATTATTATTTTTTTCGAAATTGTTTATGTCGTTGGTTTTTTGCGTCATCTCCAACACGAAAAGTCTGACATTGACGAAACTTGCACTCGGCTTACAGAAAAGTTTCAAAACTATACCAGAAATAATGGTAACTTTGATAAATTACAGTTGGTTATATATGATTGAACTTTGGTAAATTTTTTGAAGAAAAAACGGATCTCTTACAATCCTTAAGGTTAATAAAGATTATTTTGAGCAAGGAAAACTGTTCACAACTGTCACTTATATTTAAATATTATCATTTCCGAATGGTATCCGGTCATTTGGACTTAATTTATTTTCCATTAGGACGAAAATATGTAATAGAATCCTTGTTACTCCAGATACACTACTGGTACACTGCTTTTACATTTTGCCGCAGAATTTTAAAGTAACATATTCATGGAAGGCATCATATTCTCCCGCCCTAATCCTTGGCGGCCTGATGGCCAATTGGTTAGCGCTCTTGCCGTTGGTCATTTCAGGTTCGAATCCTGGCTGTGGCATGGAATTTTTCTTAGTGGTTCGGAATCGGGACCTGATGGCCGAGTGGCTAGCGCTCTATCACACGGTATCACAGGTATCGGGTTCGAATCCCGGCGGTGCCATGGATTTTTGTAGTGGTTCGGAATCTACTTTAAGCTGTATGTCCCAGTCTCATATGACGGTAGAGCGTCACAGAGCCCAATCAGACTTCTTCTCACCACATCATTCCCAAACTGTAAAGGGGCAACTCCGCTATAGCCACAATGATGTGGTGTGGTGTAGTCGTAGTGGTGGTTCGGAATCCATGTTAAAATGTAGATCCCGGTTTAATTAGTCAAAGGTGTGTACATAATGACCGTAGAGGGACCCTCTAAGCGTTGAGACCAAAGTTAAAACTTTTCTAGCTGACTAGTTTTCTCACTTTTCTAGGACAGAGGCGTTTTGAATTTGCTTATTGGGTTTTGAACCCATCGCAGTATTTAGCACGCAACTCTGATTTATCTGTATATTTTTTTAGACTTTAGGTTTGTGTTTTTTCTTTGCTTTTTCTAAAAATACTAACACATAAGATTTTTTTTCTCTTTAATCTATATTTTTATCTGGCGCTTAACCAAAAATTATCAAAAAATTCTTTTAATTATTTTTTAATTAAATAAAACGTGTATACTTTTATTTTTAAATTGTACCTGCAAATTATTTATTTCAAAAATCGTCTGTAAAGGAATTACGTATAACGAATGACATTATCATGTGGCTCGTTTTTTTTTTTTTTTTTTTTTAAATAATGATAATAATAATACAGAAGTCTTTTTTTTTCTTTTAATATATTTTTTTATCTGGAGGTAACCAAAAATTAACAAAAAAATTCTTTTAATTATTTTTAATTAAATAAAAAATCATACTTTTATTTCTAAATTGCACTATCAAATTATTTATTTAAAAAAAAATCGTTTATAATGGAATTACGTATAAAGAATGGCATTATCATGTGCCTCATTTTTCTTTTAAAAATGAGTTTTTTTTTTCCTCTTTAATCTATTTTTTTTATTTGGCGCATAACCAAAAATTATTTAAATTATTTTTTAATTAATTATGCTTATTTTGACGTTTTACCATTTAAATAGCAAATATTATATGATTTTTTTATTAAATTTTACACATTTAATTTATATTTTTATTTTTAAATTGCATTTTCAAACTATTTATTTCAGAAATCGTCTGCAAAGGAATTACGTATGACGAATGGCATTATCATGATTAATGTTTTCTTATTCACTTTTCCGTATTTATTTTAATTATTATTTAACATATTTTTGCTATTTGATTTTTTTTTCTTTATCACCAAGCCCGAATTCTGTTAGCAATAAACATATTAGACTTTCTCTCGTCTCGTATAATGACATTTTATCTTATATGGAGCATATTTTCACTGAATTTCTTTACATTCTTCTTACTGATAAAAACTGAAGATATTCAATTCTGGGTCATATTAGCTATTTATACAACTAAAATTGACTTATTCAGCTAATATAGCTAATACAACAAAGCTATTGTAGCAACTAATTTAATTTCAATATAACCTTTAAAATTATGTGTCTTCTGAAGATTATCACAAAGCTGCCAATTTCATTCAAAAAACAAAGCTTTCGCAATCAGTCTTTCTCCCAACAATTCTTGAAGTTATTTGTTGAATACATTCTATTAAAATGTTTCTTTAATTAGTTAATATTTTGACAATAATTGTTAGAAATTATTCAGTTAAAATCCATTGCAACGAAACACCAATGTGAATAATTAATTAAAAAAAAGACATATCTTTCTCCATCCTATAAGCTAAACTCAATAAATCAATGCAAAAAATATTTCTCAAACGTATCCAACAAGTTGACACAAGAGCTCAATCGGCAGAAAATTAATTAACCGTATTACAGCAGCAACAAAAACTTTTCAATGCACAGTCAGTAAGCCAATTATTTTTATTAAATCCCTTTAATACTCTGAGGGTATGGCTCTAATTAAAACTGCTATGTACATAGACACACTGCGTGCCTTTCGGACGGTCGCAATTACACGGATGCAATTAGCGCGCCAAATAATGGGCTAATTACTCTGGGCAAGCTGAAACTCAACAGCCAGTCACTTCGTTGTGTTGTAACAATTCATCAGCTGCGATGGGTTTACTTTGCAGAACTCGACTTAAATGGCAAGCTGAGCAGCTTTCTTGGATGGCGGTCTTTTACGGGAGAGCAATTTTAGGCATGGTTGCTCGCAGGAGATTCAAGGCAAGTGGGGAAAAGGGTCTAAAGTGGAAGGACAAAGAAAGTAGTGTTGTGGTTCGAAGAAAAAAGAAATTAAAACGTGCTTTGTTTGATAATTGTTCCATTGTCATAAAGATAAATAATATAAAGGTTTATGGTTACAATAATAATTTCAGTAATATTTGTGGAGGCAGTATATTACAAGATGTGAATTTGATGTCATGAAGCACGTTGATTATTTTCATTTAGAGATATATGACTATATATACTGATATAAATGTAAATATATTTTTTTTGTTCTAATGCTACTAATAAACACTTAGACAGTTGTCTTTGATACTTTAAAACAAGCGCTGCACCGACGTAACTCATGTAGCTCTACCCAGGAAAGGCGTGTAGCTTGAAGGTAAGCTACGGACGCTGAGTAACACTACCGCCGCAACGCTCTACGATCCTGTTTGACAGGGACCTACAGTTTAAAGTGGATTCCGTACCTCCGAGAGGCAGAGCGCCAGCCACTCGGCCATTGGGACCCTATAAATGTATGTATATATATAAAGTTATGCAAATTATCATTTTACTGAAGATGGTGAAGTTTGAGTCATATTAGCTTTTTATACAAGTAATACTAACTTATTCAGTTAACACAGCTAATACAACTAATCTATTATACCAACTAATTTCATTTAAACGTAACCTTTAAAAACATGTGTCTGCTGAAGGTTGTCAAAAAAGATTGTGAAGACTGTCAATTCCATTAAAAAAAACAAAGCTTTTACAATCAATCTTTCTCTCAATAATTCTTGAACTTATTTACAAAATACACTGACTTAAAATGTTTTCTTAATTAGCTAATATTTTGAAAACAATTGCTAGAAATTATTCAGTTAAGATCCATTGCAACGAAACATCATCGTGAATAATTAATTACAAAAAAGACACAGCATTTTTGGTCATCCGATAAACTAAACTCAATAAATAAATAAAAACCATTTCTCAAACGTATCCAACTAATTGTCATACGAGCTCGATCGGTAGAAAATTAATTAACCGTATTACTGCAGCAACAAAAACTTTTCAATGCATAGCCAGTAAGAAAATTATTTTTATTAAATCCCTTTAATTCTCTGAGGGTATGGCTCTAATTAAAACTGGTGGTGTACACAGACACACTGCGTGCCTTTGGGACGGTGGCAATTACACGGATACAATTAGCGCACCAAATAATGAGCTAATTACTCTCGGCAAGCAGTAGCTCAGCAGCCAGTCACTTCGTAATGTGGCAACAATTCATCAGCTGCTATAGGTTTACTTTGCAGAACTCGACTTAAATGGCAAGTAGCGAAGCTTTCTTGGATGGCGGTCTTTACAAAAGAGCAATTTTAGGCATGGCTGCTCGCAGGAGATTCCGGTAAGAGGGAAAAGGTCTTAAAGTGGAAGAAAAAAGAAAGGAGTGATGTGGTTAGAAGTAAGAAGAAAGGAAAGGAAAACGTATCTTTTTGATAATAGTTGGACGCACCCATGGATAAATAATATAAAAGTTTATGGTTATAGTAATAGCTTCCTCAAGTAATAACTTTAATTATATTTGAGGTGCGAGTGTATTAAAATATGGGAATTTGGTGTTATGAAACATGTTCAATATTTTCATACAGGCATACACAAATACAAACTAATATACATACATACAATTATATATATATAGGTATAATGTATGTATATTATATAAATATGTACAGAGGCTAAGCATCTTTCTTGGATGATTGCAAGTAATTTTTAATATGGTTGGTTACAGGTGAGGTTCATGAACGTGAATAAAGTCTAATGTGAACGCAAAAGAACCGAGTTTTGTGATTTAAGTAAAAAGAAAGGAAAACGTGTCTTGTTTGGTAATTGTTAGATTGCTTTAAGGATAAATAATGTAAATATTTATAATTATAGTAATAGCTTTCTCATGTAATAATTTCAATTATATTTGTTGAGAGAATGTGTTAAATGTGAATTCGATGATATGGAACACTTTCATTATTTTAATGCAGTTATATACGACCCACTGTACATATAAATATGTACGGGGGTGGGGCTAAACATCTTTCTTCGATGACAATCTTTTAAGTAGTTTTCAATACGGCTGTTTACAGGTGACTTTTGTGAATTTGGAAAAAGTCTAAAGTGAAAGATAAAGAAGAGAGTTTCGTGTTTTTATGTAATAAGAAAGAAAAACTTATGGTTATAGTAATAGCTTTCTTGTGTAGTAATTTAAATTTTATTTGTAGAGAGAATGCATTAAAATATGTTAATTTGGTGTTATGAAACACGTTCAAATTAAAATTAAATTCATTAAAAAACATCTTATCATTTCCCTGATGATCAATTCTGGGTGATATTAGCTATTTATACAACTAATATTAACTTATTCACCTAATATAGCTAATACAACAAAGCTATTACAACAGCTAATTTAATTTCCACGTAACCTTTAAAATCATGTATCTGCTGAAGATTATCAGAAAGGTACCAATTTCATTCAAAAACAAAGCTTCTGCAATCAATCTTTCTCTCAACAATTCTTGAAGTTATTTACAGAATACACTGAATTGAAATGTTTTTTTAATTAGTTAAAATTTTGACAACAAGTGTTAGAAATTATTCAGTTAAGATAAATTGCAACAAAACACCATTGCGAATAATTAATTACAAAAAAGACACATGTTTGGCCATCCGATAAACTACACACAATAAACAAATAAAAAACATTTCTCAAACGTATCCAACAAATTGACACGAGAGCTCGATCGGCAGAAAATTAATTAACCGTATAACAGCAGCAACAAAAACTTTTCCATGCATAGTCAGTGAGCCAATTATTTTTATTAAATCCCTTTAATTCTCTGAGGGTAGGGCTTTAATTCAAACTGCTGTGTACACGGACACACTGCGTGCCTTTCGGACGGCCACTATTATACGGATGCAATTAGCGCGCCAAATAATGAGCTAATTACTTTGGGCAAGCTGAAACTCAACAACCAGTCTCTTCGTTATGTTGTAACAATTCATCCGCTGCGATGGGTTTACTTTGCGGAACTCGACTAAAACGGCAAGCTGAGCAGCTTTCTTGGATGGCGGTCTTTACAGAGAAGCAATTTTTTGGCATGGCTGCTTTGCAGGAGATTCAAGGCAAGTGGGAAAAAGGGTCGAAAGCGGAAGAAAAAAAAGGAAGGAATTTCTGTGGTTAGGAGTAAAAGGAAAGGAAAACGTGTCTTGTTTGGTAATTGTTGGACTGTTCCAAGTATAAATAGTATAATGGTTTATGGTAATAGCTTTGTTAAGTAATGATTTCAATTATATTTGTGGAGAGAGTGTGTTAAAAGATGTGAAATTCACTATAGGAAATATTATTTTCTATTCTCTATTTTGAAATGTTTTACTTTGTTTCCTCTACAAGTTCCAGGGTCTGAATGGCTGAGTGGCTAGCGCTCTGGGGATGGAACCACAGGTTTCTTGTTCGAGTCCCGGTGGTGCCCAGAATGTTTGTAGTGGTTCGGAATCCACTTTAAACTGAAGGTCCCGGTTTGTTTAGCCTAGCCTATGCATAAGATAACCATAGAGCAACAAAACCAAAACAACCAAAACCAACGTACACGTTCCAAGATGGATACGACACATATATAGTTTGGTTTGGTTTGTCACTCTACAGTCATCTTGTGAACCCATTAGGCTAAGCAGACCGGGACCTGCAGTTTAACGTGGATTCCGAACCACTAATAAACATCCATGACACAGCCTGGATTCGAACCGACGTATATATAAAAAAAAAGATATACAGATATATTTACTTATGCAGATATATAAATATGTACAAGGGGCTAAGCATCTTTTTTGGATGATAGTAAGTAATTTTTAGTACGGTTGCTCACAAGAGACTGTAACTGGAGAAAATGTCTAATGTGAAAGAAAAATAAGAGATTTTCGAGATTTAAAATAAAAAGAAAGGCAATCGTGCCTTGCTTGGAAATTGTCGGATTGTCCCGAGGATAAATAGTGTGAAGGTTTATGGATATAATAATATCTTTCTTATTTAATAATTTTAATTTTATTTGTGGAGAGAATGTATTCAAAGATGTTAAATTTATGTTACGAAACATGATCATGTTAAAATTAAATTAATTAAAAAAAAATCTTATCATTTCACTGATGATCAATTCTGGGTCATATTAGCTATTTATACAACTAATACTAGCTTATTCAGCTAACACAGCAAATACCACACAGATATCATAGCAACTAATTTAATTTCCACGTAACCTTTAAAATCAAGTAATCTGCTGAAGATTAACAGAAATCTACCAATTTCATTCAAAAACAAAGATTTTGCAATCAATTTTCCTCTGAACAATTCTTGAAGTTATTTGCCGAATACATCGGCAAAATAGATTGAGTTAAAATGTTTTCTGAATTAGTTAATATTTTGACAACAATTGCTAGAAATTATTCAGTTAAGATCCATTCCAACGAAACACCAATGAGAATAATTAATTACAAAAAAGACACAAAAATGTTTGGTTATCCGATAAACTAAACGCAGTAAATAAATAAAAAACATTTCTCAAATGTATCCAACACATTGACACAAGAGCTCGATCGGCAGAAAATTAATTAACCGTATTACAGCAGCCACAAAAACTTTTCAATGCATAGTCAGTAAGCCAATTATTTTTATTAAATCCCTTTAATTCTCTGAGATTATGGCTGTAATTAAAACTGGCTGTGTACACGGACACACTGCGTGCCTTTGGGACTGCCGCAGTTACACGGATACAATTAGCGCGCCAAATAATGGGCTAATTACTGTGGGCAAGCTGAAGTCACTTAGTTATGTTGTAACAATTCATCAGCTGCGATGTGTTTACTTTGCAGAACTCGACTTAAATGGCAAGCTGAGCAGCTTTCTTGGATGGCGGTCTTTACGGGAGAGCAATTTTAGGCATGGTTGCTTTTGCAGGTGATTCAGGCAAGTATGGAAAAGGGTCTAAAGTGGAAGAAAAAAGAAACGAGTGTTGTGGTCAGGAGTAAAAAAAAAGTAAAACGTGTCTTGTTTGGTAATTATTGGAATGTCATTGAAAAAGACTGTCATTGAAGAAAGATAAATAATAAGAATATATACACTGTTCATATGTGTCGGCCCCCTCCTTTCGCCCGGCGAAGTGCGTATAGTATGGACTAACAAGTCGTTTCTCATGTAATAATTAATTGTGAAAGCGTTATATTTGTGGATTTTTTTAATTTGATATCATGAATCTCGTTCACTATTTTCATACAGATGTATACGACATATATATATATATACATATATATATATATTTGTATATATATACTTATGCAGATATATAAATATGTGCAGGGGCTAAGCATCTTTCTTGGAATATAGTATTTTGAGTAATTTTTAGTATGGTTGCTTACAGAATTTTGTGACTGGAGAAAAATAAGAGAGTTTCACAGGTTTTAAATAAAATGAAAGGAAATCTATATATATTATTAGCCTTAGACTATATATAGTAGTGCCTTGTTTGGTAATTTTTGGATTACTCCAGGGATAAATACTGTAAAAGTTTATGGCTATAGTACTAGCTTTCTTAAGTAATAAATTCAATTATATTTGTGGAGGGAGTGTATTAAAAGATGTGAATTTGATGTTATGAAATACGTTCATTATTTTCATACAGATAATTTATTCTTATGCCATTTTTTTGTATTTATTCTAATTAGCATTTAATATAATTTTGTTCCTTGATTTTTGTCTTTTTCACCAAGTACCAATTCTGTTTGTAAATACATATTAGGCTTTCTATTCGTTTCGTGTCATGAAATTTTATTATATTATGTGGATCATATTTTCCCTGAATTTCTTTACACTTTTTACTGATATTTTTTTAAATTATATATACCGAAATAAAAAAGAAATTATAATTTTACTGAAGATGACCAGTTCTGCGTCATATATATTCTGGGTTATTTATTCAACAAATATTAACTTATTCAGCTAATATAGCTAATGCAACTAAGTTATAATAGCAACTAATTTAATTTCAACGTAACCTTTGAAATCCTGTATCTGCTGCAGATTAACACAAAGATACCAATTTTATTCAAAAACAAGGCTTTTGTAATCAGTCTTTCTCTCAATACTTCTTGAAGTTATATGAAAAATACATTGTGTTAAAATGCTTTCTGAATTAGTTAATATTTTGACAATATTTGTCAGAAATTATTCAGATTAAATCCGTTGCAACGAAATACCAGTATGAATAATTAATTACAAAAAAAGACACAAAAATTTTGGTTATTCGATAAACTAAACGCAATAAATAAATAAAAATCATTTCTTCAAGCGTATCCAACAAATTGACACCAGAGATTAATTAACCGTAAAAGACGCAGAAAATTATTTAACCGTATTACATCAGCAACAAAAACTTTTCACTGCACAGTCAGTAAGCCAATTATTTTTATCAAATCCTTTAAATTCTCTAAGGGTATGGCTCTAATTAAAACTGGCTATGTACACAGATACACTGCATGCCTTTCGGACGGTGGCAATTACACGGATGCAATTAGCGCGCCAAATAATGGGCTAATTACTTTTGGCAAGCTGAAACTCAACAGCCATCCACTTCGTTATGTTGTAACAATTCATCAGCTGCGATAGGTTTACTTTGCAGAACTCGACTCAAATGGCGAGCTGAGCAGTTTTCTTGGATGGCCGTCTTTTACAGGAAGGCAATTTTAGGCGTGGCTGCATGCAGGAGATTACGGCAAGTGGGGGAAAGGGTCTAAAGGGGAAGGAAAAAAGAACGTGTCTTGTTTGGTAATTGTTGGATTGTCTCATGGATAAATAGTATAAAGGTTTTCTGTTGTAATAATAATTTCAATTGTGTTTGTGGAGGGAGTGTATTAAAAAAGTTGGAATTTGTTGCTATGAAACACGTTCATTATTTTCAGATATGTACGCACATATATACTAAACTATTAAAAAAAATGAAATATATATATACTGAAGAGCCAAAAGATTATGACCACCCCTACATTTTGCAATGAACTCGCCTGGATGACGTGGAAGGCACGTGATCAGGTGGAAGTGGTATTTAACTGCTGGTGGAAAGTCTGGAGAATCAATCTTTCATTACTTCTATGTGTGATGGGAAAGGTTGCGGATCTAAACGACTTTGATAGAGGGCAGATTGTAATGGCTCGAAGGCTCGGAACAAGTATTTCCGAAACTGCACGACTCGTGGGTTGTTCGCGATCTACAGTTGTTAGTACCTATGCAAAGTGGATGAATGACGGTGAAACCAGCTGTAGACGACATGGTATTGGACGTCCACACGCTATCAAAGTAAAAGGTCGTTGGAGACTGTCTCGCATGGTGAAGCAAAACAGGAGCCAGATAGTGGCTCATCTAACAGCCCAATACAATGCAGGGCCAAGTAGAATAGTATCGGAGCACACTGTTCAGCGGATTCTGTTGGATATGGGGCTACGCAGCAAACGTCCCACACGTTTGCCTTTGTTGGCCGAGCATCATCGCCAACTGCACCTGCGCTGGGCCCGGAAACATCGTGACTGGTACATGGATCAGTGGGAGAGAGTTGCCTGGTCAGATGAATCACGGTTGTCATTCATCACGCCTATGGCCGTGTCAGGATACGCCGTCTTTCAGGCGAACAATTGCTCCCTCAATGTACAGTAGGTCATACACAGGCCGGTGGTGGTGGTGGTATTATGCTTTGGGGGACGTTCTCTTGGGCGTCTCTGGGACCCTTGGTTGTGGTAGAGCAGACCATGAATGCTAAAGGGTATTTGAACATCATTGCTGACCAGTTGCACCCTTACATGGCTCTGTTTTTCCAGCTGTAAATGGAATGTTCCAACAGGACAACGCCCCTTGTCACAAGGCTAAAATTGTGTTGGAGTGGTTCCAGGAACATGATGCTGAATTCCAGTTAATGTCCTGGCCGCCTAACTCCCCGGATCTCAATCCGATAGAACACATTTGGAATGTCCTAGGACAGCAGCTCAGAGTTCAAAGACCGCCAATTCGCAATATCTCGAATTTGCGTAACCGTTGCTTAAACATCTGGTACATCTGGTCTTCGGCCATCTACCAAGGACTTGTTGGTAGAGCCAAACATTATGACCACCTGCCAATAACGAGATGACCCACCTTTGGCGCGCAGCACAGCTTCAACCCGCCTTGGTATGGATTAATACCATCACTTAATACCAGTTAAATACCACTTCCACCTGATCACGTGCCTTGCAAGTCATCCAGGCGAGTTCATTGCAAAATGTAGGGGTGGTCATAAAGTTTTAGATCTTCAGTGTATATATATATAATACCGATATATACACTGAAGTGACAAAAGTCATGGGATAGCAATATGCAAATTTTCAGATGGCAGTAGCATCGGGTAGAACAGGTATAAATACGCAGTGCTTTCGCAGAGCTTTCATTTCTGTTCAAGTTATTCATGTGAAGAGGTTTTGACGTGATGATCACCGCACGACGGGAATTAACAGATTTTGAACGCGGAATGTTAGTTGGAGCTAGACGCATGGGTCATGCCATTTCGGAAATCGTTAGGGAATTCAACATTCCCAGATCCACTGTGTCAAGAGTGTGCCGAGAGTATGAAATTTCAGGCATAACATCCCACCATGGACAGCGCAGTGGTCGACCGCCTGCACTTAACGACCGAGACCGGCGACGTCTGTAAAGAGTCGTAAATGCTAACAGATAAGCGACACTGCGTCAAATAACCGCAGAAATCAATGTGGGACGTACAAGGGACTTGTCTGTTAGAACTGTGCGGAGAAATTTGGCTTTCTTGGGCTATTCCAGCAGAAGACCGACTCGAGTGCCTTTACTGAGAGAACGACATCGCTTGCAGCGATGACTCGTGGGCACGTGAGCATATCGGTTGGTCCCTAGATGAATGGAAAACCGTGGCCTGGACCGATGAGTCATGATTTCAGTTGGTAAGAGCTGATGGTAGGGTTCGAGTGTGGCGCAGACCCCACGAAGCCATGGACCCAAACTGTCAGCAAGGCACTGTTCAAGCTGGTGGTGGTTCCGTAATGGTGTGGGCTGTTTTTCCATGGCATGGACTTGGTCCTCTGGTGCGACTGGACCGAACATTGACTGGAAATGCTTATGTTCAGCTACTTGGAGATCACTTGCAGCCATTCATGGACTTCATGTACCCAAACAACGATGGGATTTTTATGGATGACAATGCGCCATGTCACCGGGCCGCAACTGTTCGCGATTGGTTTGAAGAACCTTCTGGACAATTCCAACGAATGATCTGGCCACCTAGATCGCCCGACAGGAATCCCATCGAGCATTTACGGGACATCATCAAGAGGTCTGTTCGTGCCCAAAATCCTGCACCATCAACGCTTTCACAATTATGGACTCTATCGAGACTGCATGGCTCAATATTCCTGCAGAAGACTTCCAACGACTTGTTGAGTCCATGCCACGTCGAGTTACTGCACTTCGCCGGGCGAAAGGAGGGCCGACACGATATTAAGAGGTATCCCATGACTTTTGTCACTTCAGTGTAAATATGTACAGGGGACTAAGCATCATTCTTGGATAACTGTCATTTAAAAAATTTTGGTTGCTTACAATTTTTGTGAGTTTAGGAAAAGAAGAGAGTTTCGTTGTTAGAAGTAAAAATAAAGCAAAACATGCTGTTTAGTAATTGTTGGACTGTCCACGCTTTTATTATTATAATTTAGAGATATGTGACACATATATACTAATATAAATAAATGAATATATATATATACTTATACAGATACCTAAATATATACAAGGGTCTAAGTATCTTTCTTGTATGATAGTCTTTTAAGTAATTTTCAGTGCGAAAAGAAAAAGAAAGGAGTTTTGAGGTTAGAAGTAAAAAGAAAGGAAAATCTGTCGTGTTGTGTACTTTTGGACTGTCCCAAGGATAAAAAATATGAAAGTTTATGATTATAGTCATAGATTTCTTATCCAATAATATCAATTATATTGTGGAGGGACTGTATTAAAAAATGTGAATTTGTTGTTATGTAACACGTTCATATAGATATACAAGGCATCCGTACAAATTAATATATGCGTATATATATATATATATACACTGAAGTGACAAAAGTCATGGGATACCTCTTAATATCGTGTCGGCCCTCCTTTCGCCCGGCGAAGTGCAGTAACTCGACGTGGCATGGACTCAACAAGTCGTTGGAAGTCTTCTGCAGGAATATTGAGCCATGCAGTCTCGATAGAGTCCATAATTGTGAAAGCGTTGATGGTGCAGGATTTTGGGCACGAACAGACCTCTTGATGATGTCCCGTAAATGCTCGATGGGATTCCTGTCGGGCGATCTAGGTGGCCAGATCATTCGTTGGAATTGTCCAGAAGGTTCTTCAAACCAATCGCGAACAGTTGCGGCCCGGTGACATGGCGCATTGTCATCCATAAAAATCCCATCGTTGTTTGGGTACATGAAGTCCATGAATGGCTGCAAGTGATCTCCAAGTAGCTGAACATAAGCATTTCCAGTCAATGTTCGGCCCAGTCGCACCAGACGACCAATTCCATGCCATGAAAAAACAGCCCACACCATTACGGAGCCACCACCAGCTTGAACAGTGCCTTGCTGACAGTTTGGGTCCATGGCTTCGTGGGGTCTGCGCCACACTCGAACCGTACCATTAGCTCTTACCAACTGAAATCGTGACTCATCGGACCAGGCCACGGTTTTCCATTCATCTAGGGACCAACCGATATGCTCACGTGCCCACGAGAGTCGCTGCAAGCGATGTCATTCTGTCAGTAAAGGCACTCGAGTCGGTCTTCTGCTGGAATAGCCCAAGAAAGCCAAATTTCTCCGCTCAGTTCTAACAGACAAGTCCCTTGTACGTCCCACATTGATTTTTGCGGTTATTTGGCGCAGTGTTGCTTGTCTGTTAGAATTTACAACTCTTTGCAGACGTCGCCGGTCTCGGTCGTTAAGTGCAGGCGGTCGACCACTGCGCTGTCCATGGTGGGATGTTGTGCCTGAAATTTCATACTCTCGGCACACTCTTGACACAGTGGATCTGGGAATGTTGAATTCCCTAACGATTTCCGAAATGGCATAACCCATGCGTCTAGCTCCAACTAACATTCCGCGTTGAAAGTCTGTTGATTCCCGTCGTGCGGTCATCATCACGTCAAAACCTCTTCACATGAATAACTTGAACATAAATGAAAGCTCTGCGCATTTATACCTGTTCTACGCGATGCTACTGCCATCTGCAAATTTGCATATTGCTATCCCATGACTTTTGTCACTTCAGTGTATATATATATATATATATATATATATATTATATATATGTGTGTGTGTGTACTTATGCAGATATATAAATATGTACAGGGTGCTAAGCAGCTTTTTTGGTTGGTAGTCTTTACAGGAAGGAAATTTCGGGCATGGTTGCTCAAAGGAGATTCGAGGCAGGTGGGGAACAGGGTCTTAAAGTAAAACAATAAAATAAAAGAGTTTTGTGGTAAGAATTAAAAAGGAAGGAAAACTTGTCTTGTTTGGTAATTCTAGGATTGTTCCATGGATAAATAATATAAAGATTATGATTATAGTAACAGATTTTTAAGTAATAATTTTAATTATATTTGAGGAGCGAGTGTATTAAAGTATGTGAATTTGGTGATATGAAACATGTTCATTATTTTCATACAGGTATACACAAATACAAACTAATATACACACATACAAGTATATATATATGTATAATGTATATATATTATATAAATATGTACTGAGGCTAAGCATCTTTCTTGGATGATAGTAATTTTCAATATGGTTGGTTACAGCAGATGTTTATGAACGGGAATAAAGTCTAATGTGAAAGAAAAAGAACAGAGTTTTGTGCTTAGAAGTAAAAAGAAAAATAAAACGCGTCTTGTTGATAAATAATATAAAGGTTATGGTTATAGTAATAGCATTCTCATGTAATAATTTAAAATATATTTGTGGAGGGAATGTGTTAAAAGATGTGAATTTGATGATATGGAACACTTTCATTATTTTAATGCAGATATATACGACCCCCTGCACATATACATATGTACTGGGGGCTAAGCATCTTTCTTCGATGACAGTCTTTTAAGTACTTTTCAGTACGGTTACTTACAGGAGATTTTTGGGAATGGAGAAAAGGTCTGAGGTGAAGATAGAATAGATAGTTTCTTGGTCTTCAGTAAAAAGAAAGGAAAACGTGCCTTGTTTGGTAAATATTGGATTGTCCCAAGGATCAATAATGTAATGCATATACACTGAAGTGACAAAAGTCATGGGATAGCAATATGCAAATTTTCAGATGGCAGTAGCATCGCGTAGAACAGGTATAAATGCGCAGTGCTTTCGCAGAGCTTTCATTTCTGTCCAAGTTATTCATGTGAAGAGGTTTTGACGTGATGATGACCGCACGACGGGAATTAACAGACTTTGAACGCGGAATGTTAGTTGGAGCTAGACGCATGGGTCATGCCATTTCGGAAATCGTTAGGGAATTCAACATTCCCAGATCCCCTGTGTCAAGAGTGTGCCAAGAGTATAAAATTTCAGGCGTAACATCCCACCATGGACAGCGCAGTGGTCGACCGCCTGCACTTAACGACTCAGACCGGCGACGTCTACAAAGAATCGTAAATTCTAACAGACAAGCAACACTGCGTCAAATAACCGCAGAAATCAATGTGGGACGTACAAGGGACTTGTCTGTTAGAACTGTGCGGAGAAATTTGGCTTTCTTGGGCTATTCCAGCAGAAGATCGACTCGAGTGCCTTTACTGACAGAATGACATCGCTTGCAGCGACTCTCGTGGGCACGTGAGCATATCGGTTGGTCCCTAGATGAATGGAAAACCGTGGCCTGGTCCGATGAGTCACGATTTCAGTTGGTAAGAGCTAATGGTACGGTTCGAGTGTGGCGCAGACCCCACGAAGCCATGGACCCAAACTGTCAGCAAGGCACTGTTCAAGCTGGTGGTGGCTCCGTAATGGTGTGGGCTGTTTTTTCATGGCATGGAATTGGTCGTCTGGTGCGACTGGGCCGAACATTGACTGGAAATGCTTATGTTCAGCTACTTGGAGATCACTTGCAGCCATTCATGGACTTCATGTACCCAAACAACGATGGGATTTTTATGGATGACAATGCGCCATGTCACCGGGCCACAACTGTTCGCGATTGGTTTGAAGAACATTCTGGACAATTCCAACGAATGATCTGGCCACCTAGATCGCCCGACATGAATCCTATCGAGCATTTATGGGACATCATCGAGAAGTCTGTTCGTGCCCAAAATCCTGCACCATCAACGCTTTCACAATTATGGACGTCTATCGAGACAGCATGGCTCAATATTCCTGCAGAAGACTTCCAACGACTTGTTGAGTCCATGCCACGTCGAGTTGCTGCACTTCGCCGGGCGAAAGGAGGGCCGACACGATATTAAGAGGTATCCCATGACTTTTGTCACTTCAGTGTATATGTATATGTAATGTACTTATATACATATGAACGAGGGGCTAAGCATCTTTCTTCAATGACAGTCTTTTAAGTAATTTTCAGTACGGTTATTTACAGGTGACTTTTGTGAATTTGGAAAAACTCTGAAGGGAAAGATAAAAAAGAGAGTTTTGTGTTTCTAAATAAAAAGAATCAAAAACGTCCATTGTTTGATAATTGGTGGATTATTACAAAGACAAATAAAAAAAATTTACGGTTATGGTAATAGCTTTTTTATGTAATAATTTCAATTTTATTTGTGGAGAGAATACATTAAAAGATGTGAATTTGATGTTAAGAAACACGTTCATTATTTTCATACAGATGACTTATTCTTACGCCATTTTTTCGTATTTATTTTAATTAGTATTTAACATATTTTTGTTACTTGATTTTTTCCTTTATCAGCAAGCCGCAATTTCGTTTGCAAATAAACATATTAAGCTTTATATAGCCTCGTATAATGTCATTTTATGATATTATGCTGAGCATATTTTCGCTGAATTTCTATACATACTTAGCTTAGCTGCTTTTTAACATCAATTTTACCAAAATCTTCATTTCACTGAAGATGATCAATTCTGGGTCATATTAGCTTTTTATAAACTAATGCTAATTTATTCAGATAATACAACTACGCTATTATAGCAACTAATTTAATTTCAACGTTACCTTTAAAATCATGTATCTGCTGAAGATTATCAGAAAGCTTACAATTTCATTCAAACACAAAGCTTTTGCAATCATACTTTCTCTCAATAATTCTTGAAGTTATTTGGAGAATAAAATGTTTTCGTAATTAATTAATATTTTGACAATAATTGCTAGAAATTATTCAGTTACGATCCATTGCAACGAAACACTATTGTGAATAATTAATTACAAAAAAGACAAAAAATTGTTGGTTATTCGATAAACTAAACGAAATAAATAAATAAAAATTATTTTTCAAACTCATCCAACACATTGACACAAGAGCTCGATCGGCTGAAAATTATTTTATGTATTACAGCAGCAACAAAAACTTTACAATGCATAGTCAGTAAGCCAATTATTTTTATCAAATCCTTTTTATTTTCTGAGGGTGTGGCTCTAATTACATTTGCTGTGTACACAGACACACTGCGTGCCTTTCGGACGGTGGCAATTACACGGACACAATTAGCGCGCCAAATAATGGGCTAATTATTCTCGGCAAGCTGAAACTCAACAGCCAGTCACTTCGTTATGTTGTAACAATTCATCAGCTGCGATGGGTTTACTTTGCAGAACTCGACTTAAATGACAAGTTGAGCAGTTTTCTTGGATGGCATTCTTTACTACTGGAAAGCAATTTTCGGCATGGTTGCTCGCAGGAGATTCAAGGCAAGTGGGGAAAAAGTTCTAAAGTGAAAGAAAAAAGAAAGGAGTGTTGTGGTTAGAAGTAAAAAAGAAAGGAAAACGTGTCTTGTTTGGAAATTGTTGGATTGTCAAAACATAAATAATATAAAGGTTTATGGCTGTAGTAATAGCTTTCTTATGTAAATAATTTTAATTAGGTTTATAGAGGGAATGTATTAAAAGATGTGAATTTGACGGCAGGAAACACGTTCCCTGTTTATCGTTATATTTTCCCTACACGTACGGCACATATATAAACAAATAGATATATATGTATAGATAGATAGATATATACTTATGCAGATACATAAATATGTACAAGGGACTAAGCATCTCTTTGATGTCAGCCTTTTAAGTAGTATTCAGTATGCTTGTTTGCAGGAGATTTTTGTGAAGGCCGAAAGAAGTCTAAAGTGAAATATAAAAGAGAGAGTTTCGTGCTTTTAAGTACAAAAGGAAGGAAAACGTGTCTTGTTTGATAATTGTTGGATTGCCCCAAGGATAAATAATGTAAAGGTTTATGGATATAGTATTCGCTTTCTTATTTAATAATTTTAATTATATCTGTGAAGAGAATGTATTAAAAGGTGTGAATTTGATGTTATGAAACATGTTCACATTAAAATTAAAATTTAGTAAGAAAATCTTATCATTTCCCTAATGATCAATTCTGTGACATATTAGCTATTTATACAACTAATACTAATTTATTCAATTAATACAACTAAACTACTATAGCAACTAATTTAATTTCTACGTAGCCTTTAAAATCATTTGTCTGCTGAAGATTAACGTCAAGCTACCAAGTTCATTCAAAAACAAATCTTTCTCTCAATAACATAATTATATACAGAATATATTAAATTAAAATGTTTTCTTAATTAATTAATATTTTGAGAAAAAATAGAAATTAGAGAAATTATTCAGTTAAGATTGCAATGAAACACCATTGTGAATAATTAATTACAAAAAAGACACAAAATTTTTGAACATCCGATAAACTAAACGCAATAAATAAATAAAAAACCATTTCTCAAACGTATCCAACGAATTGACACAAGAGCTTGATCGACAGAAAATTAATTAACCGTATTACAGAAGCAACAAAAACTTTTCAATGCATAGTCAGTGAGCCAATTATTTTTATTAAATCCCCTTAATTCTCTGAGGGTATGGCTCTAATTAAAACTGCTGTGTACACAGACACGCTGCGTGCTTTTCGGACTGTCGCAATTACACGGATACAATTAGCGCGCCAAATAATGGGCTAATTACTCTGGCAAGCTGAAACTCAACAGCCAGTCACTTCGTTATGTTGTAACAATTCATCAGCTGCGATGGGTTTACTTTGCAGAACTCAACTTAAATGGCAAGCTGAGCAGCTTTCTTGGATGGCGGTCTTCCACAGGGAGGCAATTTTAGCCATGGTTGCTCGAAGGAGATTCAAGGCAAGTGGGGAAAAGGGTGTAAAGTGGAAGAAAAAAAAAAAGGTGTGTTGTGGTTAGAAGTAAAAAGAAAGGTAAACTTGTCTTGTTTGGTAATTGTTGGATTGTCAAAAGGATAAATAATAAAAATGATCATAGTAATATCTTTCTCATGTAATAATTTCAATAATATACAAGACATCTTTACAGATTAATTTATATATATATATATATTTATATATGCATATTAATGTGTTTGGCTGCCTTGTATATCTATATGAAAATAATGAATTGTTTCATAACATCAGTTTCACATCCTTTAATACACTACTTTCTGAAATGTAATTAAAATTATCACATTTTTTTCTTCTTTCTAACGCAGCTGGCACACACTTAGACAGCTTGATCTTGGATGGCTTAAGGCAAACGCTGCACAGACGTACTCACTTTGCATTACCCAGGGGGCGCGTGTAACTTGCAGATAAGCCACGGACGCGGAGTAAGAATGCCCCCGCAACGCTCTACGATCCTATTAGACCGGGACCTACACTTTAAAGTTGATTCTGAACCACTACAAACATCCAAGGCACCGCCGGGACTCGAACCCTGTGGTACCGAGCGCCAGAACGCTAGCCACTCGGCCATTCAGGCCCCTAAAATTATCACATGAAAGAGCTGTTACTTTAACCATAAACCTTTATATCATTTATCCTTGGGGCAATCGAACAATTTCTAAACGGACTATGTTTTCCTTTCTTCTTACTCAAACCACAAAACTGTGTTCTTTTTCTTTCACTTCAGATATTTTCTCCACTCACAAAAATCTCCTGTAAGCAACCATACTGAAAATTGCTTTCCTGTAAAGACTATCATCCAAGAAAATGCTTAGCACCCTGTACATATACTAGTGAACAAAAAGTTTTAGATCCGTCTAAAATCTCTTGGATATATAAACTCCACTTTTTAAATATATTTTTGTTTTTGAAAATTTCTCATGCTGAAATGAACTGCAACCTTAACTTAATTAAAGGATAAACAAATGGCATTGAAATATTAACAAAGTTGGATTTTTTTTGAAAAAAAGAATCACCGCTTTATATTTCTAAATATTTTTTTTATTGTCTTTAGTGTTAGATCAGTCTAAAATCTCTTCGGCATATAAACACTACTTTTATAAATATTTTCGTTTTTTTAGACCATGTTTCAATTTAAAATTCCCGGGCCTTATGGAATTTCATTTTTATTTTCTTTTTTAGTTTGCTGCCACTGTCCTTGACATCTGTGTGAAATTTCACGTCAATATATTCATTAGTGTTTGAGTTGCGTTTGTCTTTGTGAGACGCTAAAACTCATTATGGCTATTTTTGAAATGTCTGCATTAACTGAGCAAATAACTTACATTCAATTTTGTTTGCGGAAACGTATAGAATGTTGCAGAAGGCATTCTGTGAGCATTCCTATATTGGAAAGAAATGTTTAGAAGTGGTATAAACAGTTCAAAGAAGGAAGGGAAAACAATTCAAAAATGAAACCCATATCGTTCCACAACTACCGTATTCACACCGTACGATTTCTGGCTACTCCCTAAACTCAAAAGACCACTCCGTGGTCACCATTTTGAGTCGATTGAAGAGATTCAATATGAATCACCTCGCACTTTAAAGGTCATCCTTGCCGACGACATTTCAGCATGCATTAAAGATCGGAAAAAAGTTGGCATAAGTGCATTGTGTCCGGAGGGGATCACTTTGAAGGCGATGAAATAAATGTGGAAGAATAAATAAAGAGTTTTTGAAAAAAAAATTGGTCTTACTCTTTGGGTACAGTAGTATACGACACATTTATAAGTTAATATACACACACACACACACACACATATATATATATATATATATATATATATATACACACTGAAGTGACAAAAGTCATGGGATAGCAATATGCAAATTTTCAGATGGCAGTAGCTTCGCGTAGAACAGGTATAAATGCGCAGTGCTTTCGGAGAGCTTTCATTTCTGTTCAAGTTACTCATGTGAAGAGGTTTTGACGTGATGACGACCACACGACGGGAATTAACAGATTTTGAACGCGGAATGTTAGTTGGAGCTAGACGCATGGGACATGCCATTTCGGAAATCGTTAGGGAATTCAACATTCCCAGATCCACTGTGTCAAGAGTGTGCCAAGAGTATAAAATTTCAGGCATAACATCCCACCATGGACAGCGCAGTGGTCGACCGCCTGCACTTAACGACCGAGACCGGCGACGTCTACAAAGAGTCGTAAATTCTAACAGACAAGCAACACTGCGTCAAATAACCGCAGAAATCAATGTGGGACGTACAAGGGACTTGTCTGTTAGAACTGTGCGGAGAAATTTGGCTTTCTTGGGCTATTCCAGCAGAAGACCGACTCGAGTGCCTTTACTGACAGAGCGACATCGCTTGCAGCGACTCTCGTGGGCACGTGAGCATATCGGTTGGTCCCTAGATGAATGGAAAACCGTGGCCTGGTCCGATGAGTCACGATTTCAGTTGGTAAGAGCTGATGATAAGGTTCGAGTGTGGCGCAGACCCCACGAAGCCATGGACCCAAACTGTCAGCAAGGCACTGTTCAAGCTGGTGGTGGCTCCGTAATGGTGTGGGCTGTTTTTTCATGGCATGGACTTGGTCTTCTGGTGCGACTGGACCGAACATTGACTGGAAATGCTTATGTTCAGCTACTTGGAGATCACTTGCAGCCATTCATGGACTTCATGTACCCAAACAACGATGGGATTTTTATGGATGACAATGCGCCATGTCACCGGGCCACAACTGTTCGCGATTGGTTTGAAGAACATTCTGGACAATTCCAACGAATGATCTGGGCACCTAGATTGGCCGACATGAATCTCATCGAGCATTTATGGGACATCATCGAGAGGTTTGTTCGTGCCCAAAATCCTGCACCATCAACGCTTTCACAATTATGGACGTTTATCGAGACAGCATGGCTCAATATTCCTGCAGAAGACTTCCAACGACTTGTTGAGTCCATGCCACGTCGAGTTGCTGCACTTCGCCGGGCGAAAGGAGGGCCGATACGATATTAAGAGGTATCCCATGACTTTTGTCACTTCAGTGTGTATATATATATTTACTTGTATAGATATATACACATTATACACATGTACAGGAGGCTTAGCATCTTTTTTGGCTGACAATAGAGAGTTTTTGCATGCTGTATTTTAATCGTCAGGTATCTTTTTCTCCCTAGCGCGCATGCTCATAGGAAATGGCGCATGCGTATCTGTAATAATGTTTCCTATGAGCATGCGCGCTAGGGAGAAAAAGATACCGGACGATTAAAATACGGTATGCAAAAATTCTCTAATATTTTAAGTAATTTTCAGTATGATTGCTTACTAAAGAATTTTGAGTGGAGAAAAAGTCTCAAGTGAAAGAAAAAGAAGAAAGTTTCGTGATTTTAAGTGAAAAGATAGGGTAACGTGCCTTGTTTCGTAATTGTTGGATTGTCCCAAAGAGAATATAAAAGTTTAGAATTAAGGTAAAAGAGTTTTTATTTATCAATTTAAATTCAATTTGAGGAAGAAACGCATTAAAAATTGTAGATTTGAAATATCAAACATGTTCTTTATTTTCTTTGAAACGTACATGATTTTTGGTTCAGTGGGGATTTAAGAGTATTGAATGCTATTATTGAAAATTAGCATTAAACATATTCTTTTAGATTTTTATATACAGCATATTTTAATTTTTCATTAGAATACAATAAATTTATTATTTGAAATGATTTTTTATTAAATATTTTAGTGATTAATTTATTGCTTTTTAATACGCTTTTATTAGTTTCATCTGTATGTTTGTTTGTAACTGACTCTTTGGGCTCGATTTTGCCCTACTTTAAGCGATCCGATTTAATTTAAACGTTACAGACTTATCAAGGACCGACGACACTAAAATAATTTGATAGGTTTATTATCTCATCAAGATTAGGATCGCCAGGATGAGTGATTTTATTTTAACTTATGAAGAGCAATTTAACCCATGTAGAATGAAAGTACCGAAGACATTCAAAATTGCAGCTCAACGGATAACGCCCCTGACTACAGATCAGGAGATTCCCTGTTCGAATCCTGGCTGGCTCAATATACTAGCATTTAGCCTTTGTTTTACTCACAATTAAATTTTTGTAAGATCTATAGTTCCAGCACTCCGTACCGGGACCTCATTTAAATATTATAGTTTAAAAACACGCTTTTAGAGTTAATCAAAAATAATTGTTAACATGCGAATAAAATGACTGACGAGAAAATGAATGTCACTGTTCTGAAAGCGTGGGGTGCTTTGTATGACATTTTTAAAACTAACTCTGCATTTCGGAATGAAACTAGTGAAAAATTATAACGATTGATATCGAGCACCCCACGCTTTTAGAACAGTGACATTCATTTTCTCGTCAGCATTTTATTCGCATGTTAACAATCATTTTTTACTTTTAAGCTTGATTAACTCTAAAAGCGTGTTTTTTAGTTTTTTTTAAACTATAATTTATTTTTTACTTTTTCATTTGATTAACTCTAAAAGCATGTTTTTAGTGTTTTTGAACTATAATATTTAGTATTAGACAGCAGGAATACTTTCCGCTGAAATGAATTTTGCCTATACAAATATTTAGCTCAACTGATCCTTGTATCATTGAGCAAAACCTGTCCATTTTTATATCAGTTCTTCACATGGGATACAGTAATCAAATGAAACCAAAATAATTTTCTTTTTATTTTCAAATATTTATTTCCATTTTTTAATTCAAATATAAAATTAAATATTTATTTTCCTTTTTTTAATTCAAATACAAAATCAAATATTTCTTTTTCTTTTTTTTTATTTCAAATATAAAATCAATAAGTATTTTCATTTAATTCTCACTTTTCAAAATGATGTTAAAAGATTATGAAATAAAAATTTGGATAAGTTACTGGTTAAGTAGTTAAGAAAAAGATAAAATATTATTGAAAAAAATCCAAAATTTTCAACTTTACTATACTTTGAAACAATATTATTAAAAATAATCTATATATTATTAAAAGCTTTTTATTATTTTTTAATAAAATTTGAAATATAGTTTCAATTAAAAGAAATGCTTCTTGGATTGTTTTACACTTTTAATAAGTGTATTTACATATTTAAAAAATTTACTCTATAAAAAGGTATAACTTTTATAGTTTTTTTTTTTTTAAAATTCGTTACCTTAAAAATATATTATTTTGAAAATTTAGTGGCATGTATTAAGTTGTTCAGTGGTTAAAAAGTTGCAGATAGTAACAATAGACTGGTAGATTCAAACCGTATGTCTCATTAATGCATTTTTATATGGTTATTTAAATTTTTACGGAACTAAAAATTAAGTATTTAATGAATTTTTTAAATCTATTAAATGGTCCTTTAGTCTTCCGGTCTTTTTTCTGGGATTTTTGAAGAAATACTTCAAGCCATTTGAAAGCTGTAACAGGATTGAACCTTAAACTCTTGCTTTGCATGGTAAAAATGATGTTTACACTGAAGTCACTTTATCAAGTTATAAATATTCAAATTGTTTTGCCATTTTGATTTAATTATTTAATATTTTTTCAAATTACTTTTCTTGTTAATGACTACAACAGTAATAATTTACGACTGGTAATGAAAATTAAATACAAGTAGTAAATCAGTTTCTTTTTTTGCAAAGAGTGAAGTGTATCTACAAATATTGACAACGCTTATAACATTTTTAAAACTGTCTTGATAAATAACAATTAACGTGGAAGTCGTGGGTAGACATTTGTACAAAGGAATCCTCTTCCATAGTAGGCATTTAGAGGCATATGTTAAGTTGTTCAGTGTGTAACAATAGACTGGCAGATTCAAAATGACTCACTAATATTATTAATTTATGACTCATTAATACATTTTATATGGTTATATAAATTTCTAATGAATTGAAAATTAAGTATTTAATGAATTTTTTAAAGATGTTAAATGGTCACTCTTTAATCTTTGGATAGATTTTCAAGGATTTTTAAAAAAACCGTCCCGCCATTTGAAATTGTAGCAAGATTAAATCGTAAACTCTTGATTTGCATTGTAAAAATGATGCTAACAGTGATACGGGAATTAATAACAGCTTTTGATCAAATTATAAATATTCAAATTGTTTTACCATTTTGATTTAATTGTTTAATATTTTTCAGGTTTCTTTTCTTCTTAAGGATATCAGCATTAATAATTTGCTACTGGTAATAAAGATTAAATCCTCTGGCCCTCGGTACCACAGGTTTCTGGTTCGAGTCCCGGCGGTGCCATGGATATTTGTAGTGGTTCGGAATCCACTTTAAACAGTAGTTCCCAGTCTCATTTGACTGTAGAGCATTCGGCGTAGGGCTGAAATTCTTGCTCAAACAAATATCGCACTAGTAAGATAAATATTTTTTAATGATTTCATTTTTTTTATTTCATTATATTTCATTTTTAGCGTTATATGTTTCTTTAAAAGGGGCGTAATGGCCGAGTGGCTAACGCTCTGGTGATCCGTACCCCAGGTTTCAGGTTCGAGTCCCGGTGTATGTTTGTAGATGTTCGGAATCCACTTTAAACAGTAGGTCCCGGTCTAATAGGATCGTAGAGCGTTCTGGGGGTATTTGTTACTCCGCGTCCTTAGCTTATCTTCTAGCAACATGCACCTCCTGGGTAGTGCTAAGTGAGTAACGTCGGTGCAGCGCTTGCCTTAAGGCATTCAAGACAACTGTCTAAGTGTTTGCCAGCTGCATTAGAACAAAAAAAAAAAAGATTAAACAGTAAATCAATTTCATATTTTGAAAAGAATGAAGCTTGCCTATAAAAGGTGATGACACTTATAATATTTTTAACAACTATTTTGTTAAATAGCAGTTAACTTGGAAGTCGTGCCTAGGCATTTGTACAAATGAATCGTTTTGTACATGAACCGTTTTATCATGTTCTTCTCATCCTGTTTAAGGTAATGTTTTTGTTTCATTGTGGAATTTCAAATCTAGATCTCTCAATTCAAAAACCCAATTCACTATTTAGTAAGTCTTTTAGAAACTGAAAGATATAATAATTCAAAAATAGAAATCGTAGAAATAAACATATAGCTTTTATGACTGTAAAAAATTAAGGTAGTATTTTAGTAAGGTTTTTTTTATCTGTTTATAAGCGCATGGGGAAGTTTGTTAAAGTAAAAATGTTGAATGTTTCAATGTTTTGAGAAACTATTATCTTTTACCAATACAAATTTTAAAAAAAAAGTATTTGTTATTCTTTCCTAAAACATAAATCTAATAATAAGTTTGAATAAACAGTAAGAATAATAAAAGGAAAAATGCATCAATCATCTTAACAGTTTTCATCAAGACATTTTGAGAAAGTTCAAATTTTGTAAACAATGAGAACAATATATTTGATACTTTCAAGTATCAGGGGTAGTAGGATAATTATAAAATTTCTCTTTCAATATTCCATCTCGAGTTCTTTGCAGGTAATTTTGAAAGTAGAGAATAACAGAATGATAAGTTTCACTAGGACATTAAAGAGATAGAAAATAACTACTCAAGAAAATGAGATGGCACTTTATTAAAATGAAACCATGTGGATTTTTCGATAATAAACAGTTAAGGGAAGATTTGGCTCCAAAGATGAAGAATTTATGCTGGATGATATATAAAATAACATTTGTGTAAAATTGTCTTCATTCAGTTTTTCTTAACATAAAGAAAAAAAAATGTTGTTTAGATTTAATAGGTTGTTTATAGGTGTTTTACTACACTATGTGGAAGAAAGTGACGGGACACGACACTATAACGACATAAACCCATATTTATTAAAATTAATAGGAGGTAGGGCCTCCTTTGGCTGCGATCACAGCTGCAACCCTTCTGGGCATGCTTTCCACTAAATTAGCCATAGTGGCAAGAGGAATTTCCTTCCAAATTTTAACAGGAAGTTCCATAGTTCAGGCTTGCTTTTGGGGGGTGGGGTGCAGGCCCTCAACCGACGGTCCAATTCGTCCCAGAGATGTTCAATTGGGTTAAGATCAGGGCTCTGCGCCGGCCACTCCATGCGTTTAACGTTGTTGTTCACATACCAATCAAGAGTCCTCCTTGCAACATGGCATGTTGCGTTGTCGTCTTGATACCAGCAATCATCCATACCGTACGTGGCCCATAAGGTAGAATGGACATGATTGTCTAGAATATCACAGTATCTATCGGCATTCATCTCACCATCAACCTTCACCAGTGGGCCAGCCCCATACCAGGAGAAACAGGCCCATACCATCAATCCTCATCCACCAAACTTTACAGTTGGGACGACACACTCGGGCAAAAGGCGTTCTCCTGATAAACGCCGCACCCAAACACGTCCATCGGAACGGAAAAGGGTAAATCGTGACTCGCCACTGCAAAGGACGCGTTTCCAGTCATCCAGAGTCCCAAGTACGGTGGTCTTTGGCCCATCGAAGACGCGCTTTCTTGTTGGTTTTCGTAATCAAAGGCTTATGGGCCGCCGAACTTCCAGTGTAACCTAACTTATGGGCCTCGATACGAAGAGTCTTGGTCGAAACGGCCACAGAAAACTAAACTTGTCTAAACTTATTAGCGATGTTATCCATGGATGTTTGACGGTTACTTCAAATCTCCCTGCCGAGCACCCGCCGGTCCCTGCTGGTGAGAACTGTAGGTCGTCCACTTCGGGATTTGTTTTGACAGTGTCCCTCAGTCTTGTAGCGACACACAACACGTGCTACAGTTGATTTTGAGTAGTTACGGAGACGGGATAGCTCCCTAATTGACACCTTGTCAAGATGCAATCCAACCAACACACCTTTCTCGAACTCAGACAACTCTTCCCGTGGCGGCATCTTGACAGAAAACAACCCTAGTCGACTCCACAGAGTATTTATAGGATATGGCTGACTCGTGAACCTATTATTGTGCATGTGTCAGCTGTATTGTCGACTTTTCTACTTTTCGAGGGTTGTCCCGTCACTTTCTTCCAGATAGTGTATAATGTTTTCAAAACACCCGAGAGTTTTAAATCAATTGAGAAAAATTAAAATCTGAATATACAAGTAATATTTTGTATTTAAAGAAGGGAGGAATACATATTTGCAGAAAAATGAATGCCGAATTCAGTATTTCCATTGTTTTCAATGAGTGGAATTAGTGCAAATGCCCATGATAAATTAGTTTCTACTCATGATGGATAATAATAATAAACATATACCCTGCTATTAATGTATATGACTTCCTTTAACTGCAATGATCACTAAGCACCATTTCTTCAAACTCAACACCAGACTATTCAACATTTGCTGAGTTAAGCTGTTCCTTGTAACGTCTCTGTCTATCATCATCATGATTGGCGAAACAGCCCCATGGTAGGCCAAGACCGTCAGTCCACTGGCAGATTTAGAAACAGGAGATGTCACCTTTTTTACGGGATAATATTGTCAACTCTACGCCAAACTCTATACAGTCATGTTAGACTGGGCCCTACAGTTTAAAGTGGATTCCGAACAACAAAAACTTTCTAACACGACAAACATGCATGGCCTGTGGTATTGAGCTCCAGAGCGCTAGCCACTCAACCATTCAGTCCCTAACGTCCCGGTCTATATTAGATCTACAACGGCTTTAAAAAGAGGGTCACTTTCAGGTACATGGGAAAACTTTAATTCTTATTTACAAGCATGATATTTATATACATAACTCTATTTACAAATTAGTATTTACAAAAAAAAAAAATGAAAATTATAGATATCAATTGATTTACAAGTGCAGTTTACACCAAACACGAAGATTTTCAAAGTTCTCGAGTCTACGACGAATCTATTTCACTCAGTCTGCGGCAGACCTTAATTATCACACGACGCGATACGCGAAACCACAAGAGACTCTCTTTATAAACAGACGGAAACTCCGGCCTGTTCAGTCACTGTTTCGACCTGTGAAGGTCGAACAGACATTCGCTAATTTCATGATATGTATCATTATCCATGACACTGATTATCTGCTGTCAGATTTGAGTGGCAGGTTTTTCTCATTAGTACAAAATACTAATTGCATCCAATATATATATCCACGATACTACTTATCTGCTGTCAGATTTGAGAGGTAGATTGTTATTATGCACTTGTTACAGAATATGCATTCCTTTCCTCTGTGAACAGAAATGCTATATATTTTCTCGTGGGAAAACTGCTACATCCTCAATGAGATTCTGTTTTATTCTTGGGTCTGTAGTGTTTCCGAAAGATCATTTTCGCACAGCATCCACTCGAATGATATTATTACATTCTACATTCGCAATATGAGACCAATGTTTTCAGATATTAACTTCCATAAAAACGAAGTCTGCATCGATAGCATTTTGAAAGAAGTTCAGAATTGTTGATAATAATAATTTTCATTAAGAGTAAGTTCGTGGGAAATATGAAATTCAATGCATCCATACGCTGTGATGCCTCTCCAAAGAAACACTCTGGAAACCTTAGCAATCTTTTTTACTGCTCATTTCTTTTAGAAATGAGCTATTGGGATGTTCCTATATATCTTCAAATGAGATAGCCTATAGAATCTTTCATGTTTTTGAAATTAGTTTCATCTGTAAACAAAACGCGACCTATTGAATGAGACGTCCATCAGTTTGGGCTGAAACATATTACCAATAGCATGTAACTTTCAAGACAATAGGTGACACAGGATACTTTTATGAAGGCGTTTGAATATAGTAAATTGTCACAAATCAGTGTTCGAATCAGTGACCAAAGACACAACATTCAACATGAATGCTGTTGAACAAATGTGACGTTTGACTGATGGGGTTCTCTTTTCAACTGTATCACCTATAGGGTTTCCTTTCCACAAAAAAAAAGATAAAACAATTCACAAGTCATCCAGTGGACACACTCCATCTATCATTCTGCCCTCTTTACTAGTGTGTTCGAATGCTTTTCTTCAAGAATATGAAAAGACGCTGTAGTTGATACTAAACTTATGGGCTGCACATGTCAAACTGTGTCCTATGTTAACCAATAATTTTCTTTCTAAATCCTACAGAAGGGTTCTTCCGGATATGATACTTTTACCAGGTGATATGATACTTTTACAACTTAAATGAAGCCAACGGCCATACCATGCTGAATATACCGGTTCTCGTTAGATCACCGAAGTCAAGCATCATTGGGCGCGGTCAGTACTTGGGTGGGTGACCACCTGGGTGCCGTTGGCATTCACTAATTTGGGACCTGAATGGCCGAGTGTCTAGCGCTCTGGCGCTCGGTGCCACAGGTTTCGGGTTCGAATCACGGCGGTGCCATGGATGTTTGTAGTGGTTCGGAATCCACTTTAAGCCGCAGGTCCCGGTCTTCTATGACTGTAAGAGCGTCACGGAGCCAAAGTCAAACTTCTACCTATGGGTGCTCCATCACAACAAAAGCTGCTTCCTTCCCCTTCAATCATGAGTACGTATGGGCTCGTGGGCTTGGTCAGCCAAGTAAGATAAGAAACAACAAAACAACAAACAACAAATTAAATATGCAGTAAAAGTCTTTAACGTCAACCTTCACTATCCTTTTGCTTACCCTAATGCTCTATGCCTGTCGTTTTCATGTGTTTTACGCGACTTAAGAATATATTGTGTTACAGATCTTATCTCTTGTGTTGCATATCCTGTATTAGATATTTTTGTATCGATTCCGAGTGTTCATTCTTCTGAACATATTTTTATTTATAAAGTTTAAATTGAAGTATTATAAAAGATTTTAACTGATTTATAGAGTTAAGATGACAGAATTTCTCCAAATCATATATTAAATGAGTAAGAATTCGAGAGAGAGAGAAAGAAAAAGAAAGAAAAAAAGAAATGAGTTTTGAAAAAGAAAAAAAAAAAAAAAAAAACTATACAATATTATTATTAAAAAGGATTAAAACTATAAAATACAATTTTTTTGCTCATCGTCATTATGAATAATAAAATATTAAATATTCCAAAAGTATAGATACAATTATGCTCAATTATAAACACGTAAAAAACCTCAATTATTTTATTAATGATTTATTTTACTGTATTTGCAAGTGAAATAAAAAATACTTCATTTTCATTCGCAATTATGTGTTAATAGACATTCCAATTATTTTTATTAAGGGCTTACTAATTAAGTTGTTCCGAAAAATTAGTCATATAGTTATGAACAAAAATAGTAAATTTTTAGTAAGAATGAAGAAATAAGAAAAAATAAAAAATTCAAGGAGACTAATTTGCTGAACAAATTTTTTGTTCAAAAATTTTATATGGATTCCACTTATTTCCCTCTTATTTTCTTGAATCAATAATTCTGTGGCATAAAAAAAAAAAAAAAAAAAAAAAAAAAAAAAAAAAAATTGGAAAAAAGAAAAAAAAAATTACAAACATTATTTCTTTTATATTTTCTGCACACTTCTTTGAATTTTATTATTTTAATGCAATTTTTTTACTTTCTGTTTTTTTGTTTGTTGTGAATGCTTGCAAAAAAATAGTTTGATAGTTGAATTTTCAATGAACTATTGAGTGAACTTTTCAAACAATTTTAAACTTTGTAAATGCTTAAATAATAAAAAAGAGCTATAGCATTACAATTTAATGGTTTTTTTTGCTAGTTTTTTGTAATTAAGGTGTTTTTATATAGTGATATTCTTACGTTCTAAGAAAAAGTATTGCACATGATTCTTTTATTTCTGTATGTAGTGTAAAGTCTTGGCCTTTACTAGACCAATAACGGCTTCAACAAGACGGCCCATTACAGGTACATGGGAGTACTTTAATATTTCTTTACAAGCATTATATATATATACAAAACTCTGGCTTATTATACAAAGAAATGGAAATTAAAAATATAAATTTGATCACAAATGCACGATTAAATCACAAGTGTAGTTCACTCCAAGGTTGGAGATTTTTACAGCTTTCGAGTCTACATCGAATCTAAACTACCTGGTTTGCGGCAGACCTTAATTATCATACAGCGTGATAAATGAAACCACAAGGGGATCACATTCAAAAACAGGCAGAAACTTCGGCCTATTCAGTCAGTTTAGAGAAAATATTAAAAAAAAAAAAAAAAACACTTCTGGTCAGCTCGTCGCAGAACTCTCTCTTTTCTTCTCAAAAGCTTTCTTTTAAGAAAATCCGTCAAGAGGGTGGGGGAATCATCTTCCCTTGTTTATCATTGGAGTCGACACTTCCTTAGTTCATAGTCTATCGCTAATCACGATGGAACAACTCATGGTGTAGTCCATATTCCACTTGTAATTGTTTTGACTTGTGAAGGTCGCACAGAAATCGCTAATTTTCTGAGTCTGATCATCCATGACACCAAATATCTGCTATCCGATTTGAGTGACAGGTTGTTCTCATTAGTACAAAACATATAATAGTGTAAATAGGGTAGAACTCTGAATAGTGTAAAATGGTCTTTTCGTGGCAACGCATTTAAGACATAGCAATGATGGTGAACTCATAAACATTTAAGATATAACTATTATGTCAGGTAAATGAAATTCAAAAGAATTATTGTTATGAATATATAATTCCTCAAGTTACTTGTATTTAAGATTTTAGAACTATACTTCTATTGTTTTCACCGTCAAAGGTGATATTATGAACATTTGAATGATTTTGTAGAGGCAATATTATAGAGATGTAAGTGAGATGATATTCCGTTCCGCAGATCGAAGAAAGAATGGATCCAGATGTTCCTACTGTGTTTAATTGTTGTGCAATTTAGAATACAACCAAATTCTAATGGAATGCATCCGCTAAACAAATTTGAGCTGTTGCAAATTCTGAAGTCAGATTCGGAATCATGCATTTTACTCGAGGCACCGTTGAAGTGGTCTTTAGTGATGTCTAAAAGAGCCAACTGGAAGTCTGAATGACAGTTGTGTTCATATACATAACTGTTTCACTCTCAATGCAATAACTGGGTGCTGGTAAAAAGAAGTTCTATGAAAAGCTTTTGCTACATATTTTTCAAAGTGGGCCTGAACGGCCGAGTGTCGTGCACTCAATGCCCCAGGTTTTTGGGTTCGAGTTGCTGCTGTGCCATTGATATTTGTAGTAGTTCGTAATCCACTTTAAAACGTAGGTCCCGGTCTCATATGACTGTAAGAGCGACACGGAGACAAGTCAGACTTCTATCTGTGCTCCATCAGAACAGAAGATGCCCCCTTTCCCTCCCCCAATGAGTAGATTATTCATGGGATGTCCATGCAGCACTGCAGGACATTGAGGATTAGACACAACAACACACATACTTTTCAACGTGCACAAATTAGTCTAATTCAAGGCAGTACGGTTTTAGAACGAAATCATGATATATCTTTTTATTTGCTTGACGACTCTGATTCCAGAGCAGTGCCTTTAAACAAAGATATAATCCATTTTGATATTTTATGAATAAAATTGTTATAGGCTTGTTCTACCATAATAAATACTAGATCCCCTATTGAAGCTGCCCCCTTCCCACGTACCGTTAGAGATGCCAACGCTTTACGCTGGTTGCAGCCATCCACAAATCAATTGAGAAGATGTTTGAAATGTTTGGATTAAACATAGTTAGAAAGTTTGGTAGGAACAAGATTATTGTTAATGCTACTAGACAGGTACACAAAGACAAAAGGGCATCTAACAGTTGCACCAATGCCAGCACCTATTCCTGTTTGCATTCAGCAATGTGGCACAAAAATGAGATACTAAGCATCAGCTCCATCACATTTTACATACCTCTATTCTTGTAATCTTTCACCTTAGTTCTTGAAATTTAATCAATTTTACACAATGAATATATATAGGTCCCGATGGCTGAGTGACTAGTTCTCAGGTGCTCGATGACACAGGTTTTGCGTTCGAGTCCCAGCAATGGCATGAATGTTTGTAATGGTTCGAATCCACTTTAAAACTTAGATCCCGATCTAATTTGGCTATTGGGCGTAGGGACGACAACCCTACAACGTAAAAAGTGAGCGTCACGGAGACAAGTCGGACTTCTACCTACGGGTGCTCCATCCCAACAGAAGTTGCGCCATTTCCCTTCAACCATGACATCACACGGGTTCGTGGACTTGATCTACATGTTGTTATTTACCAAGTGGAATAAGCAACAACAAGAAATATATATTTTTTTACCGACATCTCAAAGCAATTTATCATCTAGTTTTGGGATTTTCTTTTCTTTCAGTATATTTATATACATGTTTTGTTGTCGCACACGCCTTGTTTTTTACGCTATTTCTAGTAAGCTAAAAAAGCAATTCAGTTATAACGCAAGCCGTCTATATTCTCGCTTCCATTTTGAGTGTGATATGTTTAGATGTCTGGTCTTTCTCGTTGTATATGTAATATAATATCTTATATTTACACGAAAAAGTAATCGATAGTAAGCAATATTTTAAGAATTTTCACATTTCTTTCAAAATTAAAATCTTAATAAGGATTTTAAGTTTGTTTTTTTGTTCGTGCTTTACACTACAATAGTTCAGTAGTAAATTGTATGAACTGTAATTTTTGCATTTTTTGTAATATATATATTACTAATCAAGGGATTTTAGGGAATAATTTTGGGAATATATATATATATATATATTAAACTTTAATCTGCATATGTAGATGGGACCTTAATGTACATTTAAAGAACAAAAAGAAAGTCTCAGAACAAGTTTCCTCATTTTTTCTATCTGTTAGAGATTATTAAATATTTCTTTACTTTAATCCATTGTTCAGTACAGAGCAAAAAAAATAAAAGAAACTTTCCCTATAGTCAAGGATGCATAATGATAGAAAAATAGGACCAGTCTTTCCTTTTTCTTCTTAATTTCAGAATTTAAAGAATTTTGTTTCCAAAAAAAAAAAAAAAGTTATATTCTTTTAAATTAAATTTTTCTGCTCAACTTATTCAGAAAATTTCTCGTGTATTCTTTAGAAATTAAAAAAAAAAATACTGACGTTTCCTGAATGATTCTACGTAGTTTTTTTTCTGAATAATTAAAATACATTGGAATTATAGGAAACAACAAAGAAAAACTCTATAGCATATTAGAGATTAGAAAAATTTTAAAGTGGCAGAATAACAAAAAATAATAATTAAATTTAAAAAATAAATTTAAAAAAAAAAAATTTATGGCTAAGTTCTTAGATAAAATTGTTTTTTTTTTTTAAAAAAACAGTTTAAAATTTGTTCAGATTATTGTTGCCTGTACAATTATTTTCTATTTTAGTTGACAGTAAAATGAAAATGGATGCTTTAAAAAAATTATATATCTGTCCGAGCTTCTATACTTTGAATAATTGTAGTCAAAGCATGTAACAGTTAAAGATTTGGAGGAAGAACTGAAAGTAGACATCATCATCAGTGGCGTAACAGCCCCATGGTGGGCGAAAACCGTCTGCCTACTGACAGTTTTCGAGACAGGAAAAGTTATATTTTTTTACGGAGTAGAGTTGTCAGCCCTACATGCTTTATGCTCTATGAGCTACATGCTAGTGCTCTATGGTCATGCTAGACTGGGACCTACGGTTTAAAGTGGATTCCTAACTACAATCATCCATGCCACCACCGGGGCTCTAACCCGAAACCTGTGGTACCGAAAGCCAGAGCGCTGGAAGGTAGACATCCACAGAATACTAAAATCATATTTACATATGTTATAGATTTAGTAGTTTTTATAGTTACTTTAAAAATTTTTGTATTTACTTAATAGTTTTTATAGTTGCTTTTATGGTATTGATAGACTAGTTTTTATTATTCTTTCAAAACTAGAAACCTTTATTTTCTTTTATTAAGTTTACTTTTATATGTATATATATATAAATTAAATCTCGATATAAATTTAAAGTTCTTAAGTCGAAGATTTGCTCATTTGATTTTATTTACTTTTTGTTTCTCAATATTAAGCCATTGTATATCAACA
Source organism: Caerostris darwini (assembly GCA_021605075.1). NCBI lineage: Eukaryota > Metazoa > Arthropoda > Arachnida > Araneae > Araneidae > Caerostris > Caerostris darwini. The sequence continues at coordinate 83,676 of BPLQ01012093.1, read as the reverse complement.
AAGCAAACATTAAAATATCGCCAAATATTTGAAAACCAGATTATTTGATAATTTAGAAAATTTTCCTATGTTGGCAGGATATTTGGCGATGTTTCTGAAAAAAGAAATTAGAATCTTAATTTAAGACAACTAGTAAAAGTATTATAATTTTCTGCATAGCATTTCGTAACTTCTAGGAACCTAAGTATAAAACAAATATCTTCAATAGGAATAAAATTACTTTGTGACTCAGTTATTATTTATATATTTTCTGTTAATTTAATTTGTGGTTATTACTGTAAAAATAATTTTAATTAAATTCTACTTGTAAAATGAAATATATTACTTCATTAAAAATCTTTTAAATAAAGAAATCAACATCTAACTGAATAGTCGATTGGGTGCAATATGATTTAAAAAAAAAACGTGTTTTTAGTTATTCATGTTTATTTGTATTTATATATTTTAATGAATGTTTTTAGTATTTTTAAATTTGATTAAAATAATTTTACTTTCTCTATTCTTAAATTCTCTTATTTTTTTCTTTAAAAAAATGATTTTTTCCTAAAATTGCAATTATTAATCTTCAACACAGCTGTTCTGTAAATAATCAATAAGATGTTCTTTCAATCTAAACAATCCAACTGCAGCATTTGTTTCATAACTGAGCAAAAGTATATATCATAAAGTATAAAACGTTTAGTTTGTTACAATAGACAAATGATCTAGATTTGTTTTTGTTTTTTATTCCACTTGGTAGACAGCAACATCTAGATCAAGTCCATCAATCCGTGAGAAAAACGTCTAATCATGGTAAAGGATAAAAAGTCGTCCTTGACCTTGAGACACAGAGACAATTTGGCACCCTGGTTATACACCCACGCACTGGATATCCATTTTAGTCATCTTTTACGATACGCATGGGTTACAATTGGGCTATTCTAATTTGGACCCACACGGAGCGATCTAGATTTAAAAACACACATCGATACCAGCAATATGCTACTTTACCCACAATTTGTCATCACAATTTTGTACGATCTTTCTCGTTGGAAATATCTGAGAATTTCTACTCTTTTCGAACTTGGGGTCTGATGGCCGAGTGGCTAGAGCTCTGGTGCTCGGTACCATAGGCCCCAGGTTCGAATCCTGGCTGTGGCATGGACGTTTGTGAGTGGTTCGGAATCCACTTTAAACTGTAGGTCCCGGTCTGTTTAGCCCTCGTGTGCACAAGATGCCCGTAGAGCGACAAACCAAACCAAATCTTCTGAAGCTCATTGGAAGATTTTCTGACCCGCAGTTTAATCGATTTTCTACGGCATAGGCATAAGAGCTTTTTGTTAGATTTCGCTTGCCAGATTATATTCTTTGTTCTTATGCAATGAAAGTCAGTATAATCTCCAACCAGAACAATTCGGTCAAAATTTAGGAATTACATAACTCTTTAAAAAACACGCTGATAACATAAAATAATCAAATTTAAGATATATTGAAATGAAATATTATATATACTATAGAAATACCTTAAGCAAGCAGTACCATAGGTGTTAATCCTGTCAAATATGTCCCAGAGTATTAAATTTGAAACTCTGCCAAATATGTTTGCCTTTATACCTAGATCGGCTGAAAAACAATTTCGGAATTAGATCAATATTCGTCAAAAGTTACACAATTTGGGAAAAATTATTTTTAACGCCTATTTGGCGACTTTTTTCTGGTTGATATTTTATTTTTTCTTTACACTGTTGTAGCATTTGAATAATCGACCCCCTTCTTCTGAACGAAAAGCGGCCTTATGGTTAAATGGCTAGCGTTCTGGCCTTTCGTACCACACACTTCAGGATCGAATCCTGGTGGTGGCACGGATGTTTGTGAGTGGTTCGGAATCCACATTAAACTGTAGATCCCGGTCTAATTAGCCTAAAAATGACCGTAGAGCGACAAGTCAGCACACATCTGAACGGAATTCACTACTCCTGTTCTTCGAAGTTTGATAGCCATAGGGGTCCCAGATTGAAGTTGGGAAAAAGAGTTCGTTGAACTTCACTCTGTTTTTTATTGTTAAATTTGCAATGCTGCCTAAGAAAATAAAAGTATTCAATCAGACCAGAATTGACTCTAAAATGCAGAGATTTGAACATATTATAGAAAATGTTGAGATATCAGAAAACTGGAAGGAATTTAATAGATCGAAAATGGTCAATGCGAAAACTGAAGAATGCGAAGATACTGCTTTGAAGAGGCCTAAGTTTAAGTAAAACGTTAAAAAGTCTTATTTTCAATAGCCGTTCAAAGGTCGGATTTTAAGTACCCGTATTTATACAGTGGGTAAAAAAAGTATTGGCAATTGCCTTAATTTATTCATATTGACAAATAAATAAAATGTTATGTAATTTTAGCTGTCGTAATTAAATACAAGACATCTTAGATATATAAAAATAGTAAAAATTTTAGTTTAATTTGCATTTTTTACGATTTTTTATTTCAAAAACGAAAATTTGCATGTCAAAAAAGTATTGGCAAAGTTTTAACTGCTGTGCAAATTTTGTTACATTGAAGTCACGTGTTTCGACTGATAAGAAACTCTGCCGGTATAAAGTCTGCAAAACTACTCCAAAAGTGTCTATGCATTATTTTGCGATTACTGCAGTAAAATGACTTCGAAATCAAAGGAGTTGGATGTTAGTGTTAAAAACACGATTATTAGGCTCGGAAATGAAGGTTTAACGTATCGTGCTATAGGAGTGCAGTTCAATATAAGTTTATTTACTGTCAGAAGTGTTGTAAAAAAGTTCAAAGAAACAGGATCAACGGAAAATAAGACTAGAAGTGGACTACCTCGAATATTTTCTACAAGAGAAGAACGTGTCATTATTAACAAGGTTAAGAAAAACCCTAAAATAAGTGCACCCCAGATAACTAGAGATGTTGCTTTCACTTCGCAAAAGACTTTCAGCGTACAGACTGTACGGAATGTTTTGCACGAGAGAAGTTATTATGGAAGGGCAGGTAGAAAGAAATCATTCATCTCGGAAATAAATGGGAGAAAGAGGTTAGATTTCGCAAAATCCAGCGTTGATTTATCTGAACAGTTTTGGAACACAGTTATTTTTTCCGAGAATTAAAGTTTAACATTTTCGGCAGTGATGGACGATGATATGTGTGGAGGAGGCCAAATACTAAATTGGAAAAGCAACATTTAACTGCTACTGTAAAACATGGTGGAGGCAGCGTCTTAGTTTGGGGCTGTATGGCACCTAATGGAATTGGCAACCTGCATTTTATTGATGGTATTATGACAGCATGTACATACATCGACATTTTGCGCCATAACTTAAAAATCAGTGCCCAAAATCTTGGCTTGGAAACATCATTAGTTTTTTCAACAAGACAATGACCCCAAGCATACAGCGAATCTCACGCGTGAATGGCTACTCTACAATGCTCCTCGCCAATTAAAAACGCTACCTCAATCGCCTGACATCAATCCAATTGAAAATTTATGGCACCTGCTGGATCCAAAAATCAAGAAACATAAAATTTCAAGTAAAGACGACCGCAAACGTTTACTCTTGCAAGAGTGGCACAAAATTCCCAACAGTACAACAAAGACCTTAGTTTCCTTTATGAGAAATAGATTACAAGCTGTTAGATGCAGAAGGTATGCATACAAAGTACTAAACATATACTGATTTTGTTTCCGTTTATAATTTTGTCAATTTCATAATTTTGCCAATACTTTTTTTATCATGTAAATTTTGGATTTTCTCGTAGATTTTGACTAAAAAAATATTTAAATGAAAATTTCGTTATATTTGTTTGTCTTTTCTCCTTCTGTAATCGCCATGTTAAAATAAAATTTGTAAACATACTTTGTTATCAAATATGATCATTTATAGGCAATTGCCAATACTTTTTTTATCCACTGTATATATATGTGTGTGTGTGTGTGAATTAACATCAGTTTTTCTCTTCCTGATTTCCTGACCTACAATTTAACAGTTTCAGTTGTTGCACTAACCCCATTTGCATTGAGTTGTTCCACCTGTCATCATAACAGCCACTTCTAACTTTTATAATTTATCGCTGTCTTAAGGAATGCTGCTCTCACCAGTTCTTTTTAACAAAATTCTGCAAGATATTAACCTGAATACTTTTAGTAAATTTTTATGATTTCCTTCACTCTGACTGTAGAAGCTTTTTCACAACTCATGGACGTGTGCATTTCGCTCTTCGCCGCGTCCTAGAGCTCAACTTCTACTGTTTAAATACTACTGTGCCCAAAACGTAAGACCATTTTTTTTTTTCAAAAACTCTTTATTTATTCTACCAAATTTATTTCATCGCCTTCAAAGCAATCCCCTCCGGACACAATGCACTTATGCCAACGTTTTTCTAATCCTCAATGCATGATAAAACTTCATCGACTAGGGATGACCTAAGCGCGCACCGATTCACATTAAATCTCTTCGATCGACTCAAAACGGTGTCCCCGGAGTGGTCTTTTGAGTTTAGGTAATAGCGAGAAGTCGCATGGTGTGAATGCCATGATTATGAAACAACACGGATTTCATTTTTGGCGAAAAAGTCACAAACAATCAATGCAGTGTGAGCTGGCGCATTCAGTGTTTTCGGTACCAATCGAGATTGGAGGCGTTTGGGGCCCAAAATGGAATTGGCCGATCCTTTTAAAATTCCAACATCATCAGAAAGGTCTTTAATTGTAAATCGACGATTTGCAAGCACCAAATCTTTAATTTTTTGGACGTGAGCTTCGTCGGTTAAGGTTGATGGTCGACCAGAGGGCTCTTCGTCTTCAACGCGTTGTCTGCCTTCTTTGAACTGTTTTTACCACTATTGAACATTTCTTTCCGATGTAGGAATGCTCATTGAATGCCTTCTGCAACATTTCATACGTTTCCGCAAACAAAATTGAATGCAAGTTCTTTGCTCAATTCATTCAGACATCTCAAATCGCCGGAATCAATTTGAGCGTCTCACAAAGCCAAGCGTCACTCAAACACTAATGAATATTTTGACGTCAAATTTCACACAGATGTCAAGGACAGTGCCAACAACCTAAAAAAGAAAAAAAAACTTGAAATTCTATCAGCACCGGGAATTTTAAATTGAAAGTTGCTCTTACTTTTTGGACACAGTAGTATCCCTGCTAATAACCCGAAGCAAAAAGATTCATGACTTTTTATTTTCCTGCATAGCTCAACTTCAACTACTACTTACAATAACTTCCGAGCTGTTACACAAAGTTTTTAAAGCTTCAAAAAAATGTGACAAAATTCAAAAGTTTTGATTTAGAAGACGAATCCAACTTTCTGCTAAGAGTTTGGCGGGTTTGTTTTTTTTGCCGTAGTGTATTCAGGTTTGGGAAGGCTTATGATTTTTCTGTTCTCTCTCCGTGTGTTCAAGTTTCGTGAAAGGTTTCGTTTCTTTTTTCCCGCCCTTTCTTCATGTTTGTCTGAACAATTGTCTTCCATTGTGGATTTCTTCTTACCGTTCATTTTGATGGTGGTTTTTCAAGTTTTCTTCCATCGCTGTCATCTTTTTCCAGAAATATATACTACGTCTAAATTTCTGTAGTTCTCGATTCCGTCTAATTATCTGCACTTTAGTGTTTCATCCGTTCGCTGTCCTACAGTATATTTTCAAATTTCAAGACAAACATGTGTTTGATAGTTTATTCTGCATGTTTGTGACTCCTAAATTAGTTTCGTCGAAGGACCCAAGCAAATAACAAACAGCGAGTGAATGTGTTTACATTGGGGGCCTGAATGGGCGACTGGGTAGCGCTCTGGCGCTCGGTACCACAGCTTTCGGGTTTCAGTCCCGGCGGTGCCATGGATGTTTGTAGTGGTTCGGAATCCACTTTAAACAGTAGGTCTCGGTCTAACACGATTGTGGAGAGTGGCATATTAAAAATAAGGAAAAAAACTAACTGTTCATATATATAGTGATGAGGGGATTATAGTCCTTGTTGCTTCACATCCCCATATACCACTCATGTGTTTATATTTCGTGAGTCAATGTGTTTATATGTGAATTGTGTTTATATATAATTGTGTATATATTTCGTAATTTTCTCCTACATTAATTATTGCGTAACTTGTAAATTTACACATTACATAACCATTTACAAATTTTGTAAATATACAAAATATGTAAATGAATTAATGAAACAAAGCAACATTCCTTATTTGTGTAAAATTAAAAATCGACGATGTAAATTAACGATCTAAATAACAATTACACTTCAACTTTATTTCTCTGCAAAAAAGCAATTGAACTCTTATTTTCCTGAGGTGAGTCCATTTGATTGTTTTTGCTAAATTACTCTTAGACAAATCTAATTTCTAAAAAAACCTATAAGAATCGGTACGAATACATGCTTTTATTGCTTTATTGAATCTATTTAGCATTATTCAAATGTAGTAGTAGAAAATGAAGACTTTTTTTAATTGATTATTTTTTTTATTAATTAAATATTATTTTGGAGCCTGATGGCCAAGTGACTAGCGCTATGTCATCGAGTACCACGGGTTTCGATTTCGAGTCCCGGCGGTGCCATGTATTTTAGTAATGGTTTAGAATACACATCAAGCTCCAATCTCGTTTATAGAGCGTTGGGCATGTTGCTGACAACTTTACCCCTTAAAAAGAAAACAACTTCTGTCTCGAAATCTTCCAGTAGGCAGACGGCCTTGGTCCACGATGGGGCTGTTGCACCAGTGAAAAAGCAGAATACTTATTATTTTGCAAAATTACAGAAGATGTCAAAATACTGAGATGATAAGAGTTAATAATATTAACAATATCAGTCATTTTATATAAATATAATCTTTAAATATTTAACAGGGGGCTGAAATGTTCATAGGCTGACTCATAAATGGCGCCACTAGTATTAAATCCCTATGATTTTTAGTTAGCCCTAACCTTCAAACGACACGTGTATAAATTTGACAGCTGTTGCACTATTAGTATGTAAGTTATAGCATTTTTAGTGTTCATCACGTGCAGTCCACTCGGCTAACAGTCGATTGGACTCCGGTGTGAAAGGATGGAGCCATGTTTCATCCATTGTCACATATCGACTCAAAAATTCGGGTTTATTACGATTGAACAGCTCCAAACACTGCTTAGAATCATCCATTCGTTATTATTTTTGGTCGATTGTGAGCTCGCGAGGCACCCACTTTGAACAGAGCTTTCGCATGTCCAAATATTCATTCACGATATGTCCAACACGTTCCTTTGATATCTTTAGGGTCTCAGCTATCTCAATCAACTTCACTTTACGGTTATCAGAAATTATTTTTGTGGACTTTTTGATGTTTTCGTCGGTAACAGGCTCTTTGGGGCGTTCACTGCGTGCATCGTCCTCGGTGCTCATTTCGCCTCGTTTAAATTTAGCAAACCCCTTCTCTACGGTTGATTTTCCTGGTGGAAAGACTGAATAATGTTTATCCAGTCAAGCCTTGGCTTCAGTAGCATTTCTTTTCGCCAAAAAAGCAATGCGAAAGCAAGCACACGAAATTTCATTTTTTCAAATTAACAAAAGTTGCTTCACTAAAAATGCTATAACTCACATACTAATAGTGAAACAGCTGTCAAATTTATACACGTGTCTTTTGAAGGTTAGGGCTAACTAAAAATCATATGAATTTAATACTAGTTGTGCCATCTATGTGTCAGCCTATGAATCTTTCAACCCACCTGTTATGCTTTTGAATTTTTTTTTCTAATAAAGAAAAAATACACGCGAATTGTATTAAATAATTATTTTGGATATATAAAACATTATTTTTTTAATTCTAAGATAAATTATTCACTTCAATTCACTCCAGCCAACGCTCGCCCGTGGCCTCTCGGCCATTCTTCGACATGCCATCCAGAAAAGATTTGCCATCCCCCTCGTCGCTTCTGTCGGGGTCGACATCCTAAAGTGCACTGCAAGATGGGAGGTGGTCTGCAGTGCCGGTAGACTGAGACAAAACAATTAATATGTTTAAAATCTCAGTGTTGTTTTGTTTTTGTTGTTTCTTATCCCACTTGGCTGGCCCATGTGCACTCATGATTGAAGGGCTAGGAAGCAGCTTCTGTTGTGTTGGAGCACCTGTAGGTAGAAGTATGACTTTGGCTCCATGACGCTCTTACAGTCATAGGAGATCAGGACCTACGGCTTAAAATGGATTCCGAACCACTACAAACATCCATGGCACCGCCGGGATTCGAACCCGAAACCTGTGCCACCCACCACTGTGGCACCTAGACACTCGGCCATTCAGGTCCCAAATTTGCCAACGGCACGCGGTGTTCCCAGGTGGTCACCCACCCAAGTACTGACCGCGCCCAATGATGCTTGACTGCGGTGATCTAACGAGAACCGGTATATTCAGCATGGTATGGTCGTAATGCACGTTCATGCACGTTTGCTTAAGATATTATAATATTCACATAATACATTCATATAATTCACATATATAAGAAATTAAAGTGAAATAATATTTCTGATAAAAATAATGTTTTCAAAATTACCTCATATTAATAATTATTAAAAATAATTATAATAAAAAGTTTTTGTTAAAGTGATTTCTTTATATGATTATTTTAAAAGATTCGATATGTCATCGACAACTTTAAAAAACTTTTCACAGATTATACACAATGTATTTGAGGAAGGGGAGAAAAATGAGATGTAAACTTGCCTGAATACAGAAAGAAAAACCGTCAAAGGAACGCAGATTGCATTATAGGCGTGAATGGCCGATTGCCTGGAGCTCTGGCGCTTGGTGCCATAGGTTTCGGATTCAAGTCCCAGTGGTGCCATGGATGCTTGTAGTGGTTTGGAATCCAGTTTAAGCAGTAAGTCCCAATCTAATATGACTGTAGAGCTTTGGGCTTAGGGATGGCGACCCTACCCCATAAAATAGTCAGCGTCACTTAGCCAAGTGAGACTTGTGCCTACGAGGGCTTCCTCACAACGGAAACTACCCCTTTCCCCTCATTCCATAAGAACACACAGGTTCTTGGGCTTCATCTAGATGTCTACCAAGTGGTATAAGAAACAACTAGATCAACAGATGATATGTTGTTGTTTCTTATCCCACTTGGCTGGCCAACCCACGAGCCCATACGTACTCATGATTGAAGGGGAAGGAAACAGTTTCTGTTGTGATGGAGCACCCGTAGGTAGAAGTCTGACTTCTGCTCCGTGACGCTTTTACAGTCATAGCAGACTGGGACCTACGGCTTAAAGTGGATTCCAAACCACTACAAACATCCATGGCACCGCCGGAATTCGAACCCGAAACCTGTGCCACCGAGCGCCAGACACTCGGCCATTCAGGTCCCAAATTTGTGAATGCCAACGACACGCGGTGTTCCCAGGTGGTCACCCACCCAAGTACTGACCGCGCCCAATGATGCTTGACTTCGGTGATCTAACGAGAACCGGTATATTCAGCATGGTATGGCCGTTGGCATTACAGATGATATAAGTAACATAAAGTCGTTTATGCATATATGATTTCCTAATTCCTGTTAAGTTAGTAATATATTTTTATTAGACAATTTTTTATACTTATTATTATGTACTCTAAAAAATCTAATGGACAGCACACTGAATTTCCGAACTGAAAAATTTCCATGTCTGATTAAGAAATCAAAGTGCTACTTCTCGTTATGTCGGATATTCCCTTTGTCTAAAATTCCTTTCAAAAATATTTTAAATATATAATATATGAGTATTGATATTGACATAGATAATTGTAATACCGAACTAAGCGCGTGAGCTTTAGAGTTTAGAAGAATTCATTATTAACTTATCAGTTATAAAATAATTAATCAAAAAATGCTTAAAATTATGGTATTAAATCATTTGTAAGATATTATAATGTCCAAACCTTTCCGGTTTCGAACGGAAGATATACTGCTCTTCGCGGCGTTCTGCCAAAATTCTGGTGGCGCAAAGACAGCGCAATTTAAAGGCCAACCACCTTACATATCAATGTAACTCTGTATATTTGATATGATACAGAAAAACATTAGTAGATTATACACTCAAGAGCCAAAACATTTTGACCACCTGTCAATAACGAGTTGGCCCACCATTGGCGCGGAACACAGCTTTAACCCCTCCTCCGTCGTCGTTCAGGATGCAGAGTACCTTGGCCATATGCGGCCTTTACTCCAAATCTGGTACTATAAGAGTCATTAATAAAAACAAGACATTATATACAAGAAAAGGCAGTGGGCAATGGTCATGTCCAATTAGAAGTAAAAAGAAGCATTGTAAAGAAGTAAAAAGAAGCATTGTAAGCAATGGTAAATAAAAACACGAGAGAAGATTAAACAGCGAAATTGAAGCATTTTGCGATGATTTGGAATTTTTCCATGGGAGATTTTGCGCTTTTCAGTTGATTATAGAAATTGTCAATGTCGCCTAACATATCGAGGATGCTGGACTCTTCTTGGAATGCATAGGCAGTTTTAGCGTCCTTGTCAGGATCAACATTATCCCAGATATTTGGACGTTCCGGAATCACGGATGGAGTAGCCGGCGGCGGCTATGCAAAACTTGCATAAGAGACACCGGGCGTGACTGTACGGCTGACGAACGTGCTCCTGGGCGGTGCCGCAGTGCGATTGGGCGGAAGGCGTGGCTTCGGAAACTTCGGGCAACCTCGCCATGCGGCAAGGTGCCCCATCTGGTGGCAATTGATGCATTGGGGATTCTCAAGCCTTTCCTGGATAGTACAGTCCTTTAGGTAATGTTCGCCCCCACATTTAAGGCATCTTTTTTTATAATGGCAGTTTTTAGCGGAGTGATGAAAGAGATTACATTGGAAACATTGCGAAGCACCAGGCTTGCGGTTAAATTTCTCAACTCGCACCGAGAAGTGGAGCAAACGGTCGACTTCAAAAATTTTGGAATTGTCTTCAGATTTCTTATATACCAACTGCCAGACAGGGAGTTAACCCCTCCTTGGCATGGATTAATACCAGTTAAATACCACTTCCTCCTGATCACGTGCCTTCCACGTCATCCAGGCGAGTTCATTGCAAAATGTAGGGGTGGTCATAATGTTTTGGCTCTTGAGTGTATCTCCTTATAGCAAGAAACTCGAGTATGAGTAGACATAATAATTTTCACCTCTATGCTTCGTCCTCTCCTTACCTATGCTTACCCAGTATGGGTCTATGCCGCTTATCATAATACTAAAATCTTGGAAACTCTAGAAAATATGACCATTAGGCAAATCATGAATGCGAACTGGTTCATGAGAAAAGCTGATATTCAAAGATCTATCTCCCTGATATCTCTCAAAAAGTATTGGTAAAACCTTTCAGAAATATTCTTCAATAATATTAACAACCGCCAAGATCTGGCCATCCAAGAGATCTAACACTATGAACCGCACTCTCATTTCAAAAGACCTAGAAATATTCTGCTCTAACCTACCTAAATTCAATTTTTGAATTTTTGGACTTTTTCAGTTCTCACGATTTCCTTTAACCTCTAGGCATTGCCAATGTTTTCCTTCTTTTACGTTTGTCACCACCAAAGTCCAATAATCTTCACCATCATTATACATTTGATATGTCAAATGTCTTCTGGTTAAAATGGCTGGCATTTGGAAGCATAAATATATTAACTATTATTAGGCTTTAGCCATGGCTAGTGTTTGTGTACCCAAATCCATTTATCAAGTTTTTTACACCACTAATTTTCATTTTGAAACATTATTATATACTTCCTAGCACTCGATGCCGGTGGTACCATGGATGTTTTCAGTGGTTTGGAATCCACTTTAAAACGTAGGTATACACTGAAGTGACAAAAGTCATGGGATACCTCTTAATATCATGTCGGCTCTCCTTTCGCCCGGCGAAGTGCGGCAACTCGACGTGGCATGGACTCAACAAGTCGTTGGAAGTCTTCTGCAGGAATATTGAGCCATGCTGTCTCGATAGACGTCCATAATTGTGAAAGCGTTGATGGTGCATGATTTTGGGCACGAACAGACCTCTCGATGATGTCCCATAAATGCTCGATGGGATTCATGTCGGGCGATCTAGGTGGCCAGATCATTCGTTGGAATTGTCCAGAATGTTCTTCAAACCAATCGCGAACAGTTGTGGCCCGGTGACATGGCGCATTGTCATCCATAAAATCCCATCGTTGTTTGGGTACATGAAGTCCATGAATGGCTGCAAGTGATCTCCAAGTAGCTGAACATAAGCATTTCCAGTCAATGTTCGGTCCAGTCACACCAGAGGACCAAGTCCATGCCATGAAAAAACAGCCCACACCATTACGGAGCCACCACCAGCTTGAACAGTGCCTTACTGACAGTTTGGGTCTATGGCTTCGTGGGGTCTGCGCCACACTCGAACCCTACCATCAGCTCTTACCAACTGAAATCGTGACTCATCGGACCAGGCCACGGTTTTCCATTCATCTAGGGACCAACCGATATGCTCACGTGCCCACGAGAGTCGCTGCAAGCGATGTCGTTCTGTCAGTAAAGGCACTCGAGTCGGTCTTCTGCTGGAATAGCCCAAGAAGCCAAATTTCTCCGCACATTCTAACAGACAAGTCCCTTGTACGTCCCACATTGATTTCTGCGGTTATTTGACGCAGTGTTGCTTGTCTGTTAGAATTTACGAGTATATGTCAGTAGAGCGTTGGACAACCCTACCCTGTTAAAAGAAAGCTTCTCTTGTTACGAAATCTGCCAGTACGCAGACGGCTTTGGCCCACCACGGAGCTGTTGCGCCAATGAAGAAGAATTATGTATTCGATTCGCATTATGTACGCGGTTCTTTGATTACAAAAGTATAGCTTGCATAATCATCAAATTTCTGTAGAAAGAGAAAAATAGAAAAGTGAAGATTTTTTTTTATATAAATTTTCAAAGGAAACATTGATTAAAATAAATTTTGTGCAATAATACATACCGCGTAGAATCAAAAAGTTAAAAAGTCAGTTTTTTTTGCGGTAAAAGATACCTATATCTTTCGAATACGATACATGCTATAAAATATCTTTTTGGTATATTCGACTTTTTTGTGACAATGATTAAAATGACTGTAATAATATAAAGACTCACTACTATATAAAATTATTATAAGGAACCACAAAATGTATTGATTTGCTTGCTCCCTGCAAAATGGCTGTTTGATGGCCAATTATTAGCCTCCTGACCTTTGATATCACAAGTTTCAGGATCGAATACGGGCTGTGGCATGGATGTTTGTGAGTGATTCACGTTAAAATGTAGGTTCCTGTCAAATTTGCCCAAAGTGTGCAAAAAAATGACCATAGAACGACAAACCAAACCAATCTCTAAGATATCATATCTCGGTTGATTGTTCCAAATTGTGGATGCACACTGTGAGTTCGGTATATCAAATCTTTCACTTACCTCATCCTGGATTACGGCGTATCTGCTACATGACTTTCAAGTGGCAAAAGACATTATATCAACATTATAAAATATCGTATAAATCAAAGCGGGATTATAATTAAAAATACAAATGTATAGAGATATTTATTAGCCTGTAATTACTTGTCCTTCACTAAAATATCTAACAACTAATATAAACAACGTATTTCCGTATTTTGTGATTGATAAATTTAAACAAAAATTTTCTGCCCTGCTAGTAATTGTATTATCGCAGAGATAAATTAATTTTCTTTTTAATTCTACCAGTGACTGTCGTTAACAGACATGATGAGTAAAATTAAAATCCTTGATTTATAATTTGTAATTTTCTTTTGAATTGCATCGTAAGTGGTTAATTAAGATTTATATTAAATTCGATTTTTTTTTTCAATTAGCATATTTAACTAAATAAAACTACTGTAAAATTTAAATTATTTGCTTAATTATAAGCATAAAATGTAAAATATTTGAAAACCGCAGCTCTAAACATTTTGGTCACTACCACCTAGTAATATTCAATTAAATTCTTTAGTAAATAATGCTAATAATAAAGCCGCTATGAATGATTTTCTTCTTCATGATTGGTGCAACAGTCGCATGGTGGACTACCATACGGTATAATCTACTGGCAGATTTCGAGACAGAAGATGTTTTCTTTTTATGGGGTAAAGTTGTCAGCCCTACACGCAACGGTCTACAGTCATATTAGACATTTTTTAAAGTGGATTCCGACCCATTACAAACATCCATGGCACCGATGGGACTCGAACCCGAAGCCTGTGGCACCGAGTTTCAGTCACTCGGCCATCAGATTGTTTCACACAGAAGCGAGAATAGAATTATTTGCTATATTGAATAATTATAGAATGTCATGGCAATTTTATTGAGAATACGAAATTCAAATATGATTTATATCGTACCTTTAATGATAATGTCATCATCATCATTAGTACAACAGCCGCATGGTGAGTCAAGGTCTTCTGCCTGTTGGCAGATTTTGAGACGATAGGTGTTTAGATAGCCTTTTACAAGTTAGGGTTGTCAGCCCTACGCCCAACTGGGACCTACGGTTTAAAGTGGATTTCGAACCACTACAAACATCCACGGCACCGCTGGAACTCAAACCCGAAACCTGTGGCACCGAGTGCCAGAGCGCTAGTTACTCGCCCATCATGCTCCTTATGATAATGTAGCACATTAAATTAATTTTAAATTAATTTAAATGCTTATAGCATTAAATTAATTTTAATGCTATAATATTCATCTAACGTTCAAAAGTTATTTTTTCACGGTTGTCAGCCCTACACTCTACAGTCATATTAGATCAGGATCAACGTTTTAAAGTGGATACCGAAACAATGCAAACATCCATGGCAAAATCGGGACACGAACCCGAAACCTGTGGCACGGCCACAGCGCTAATCACTCGGATATCAGGCTATGAATGACGACTTAATAGAATAAATAAATAAATATATAATATTCTTTAAACTATCATTCAAGAGTAGTTTTTAAGAAACCTTAAGTGTAGCTGGTTTTAAAATAAGAATACCCACCTATTTCCTCCCCTAATCCCAAAAGAGGACTGTCCAATTTATAGATTTATAGTGGTCTTTACAGTTGTATATAGGAAATATGACATTGGCATCTGTTATCAAACTTTGAGCTGAACTCCCGTAGTTCAAAAAATCTTCAAGTCACCCAAATTCATTGGAAAAAAATTCTTCATAGTAACTATTAATATCTATTATTAATTAATTTTATTAATAAAAAAAAAAAATAATGTTAAAAATCAAACACTATTTTTTTATCATTAAAGTTAAATATTTCAATGTAAAATAATACTAGAAAGTTGAATTAGGTCCATTAATCTAAAGTAAAATTATCTTGAAAGTAACAAAAAAATATTTCTTTACATACCGTTAAAAAAAAAAAAAAAAAAAAAAACTGAAAAACAATTTTTAGAAATGTTTGGTTTGTCACTCTACGGTCATCTTGTGCACACTTTAGGCTAAACACACTGTGACCTACAGTTCTGAACCACTAACAAACATCCATTCCACCGCCAGGATTCGAACCCTGGTTCCTTCGGTACCTGCACCACTGTTACTGAATTAGCAGTACCCAGGGGGTAAAGTGTAGATTGTAAATTTGCGACGGACGCGTGTAACACTACCACCACAACGTTCTACGATCCTATTAAACGGAGACCTACGCTATTAAAGTGGATTCCGAACCACTACAAACATTCATGGCACCGCCGGGATTCGAACCCGAAACCTCTGGTACCGAGTGCCAGTCACTCCCTAAAATAATATTCTTAAAAAATAATAAATATTATTTTTGTATCATTTAAAGTTAAATTTTTCAATGACGTGCTAACCTGAGCAGAATTAACCTTCTAATATTTTTTTCTAATGCAGCTGGCAAACACTTAGACAGCTTGGTCTTGGATGCCTTAAGGCCAGCACTGCACAGAAGTTACTCATTTAGCACTACCCAGCGACCAAGTGAACCTACAAGAGATGCTACGGACGCGAGTAACACTACCACCACAACGCTCTACAATCCTATTAGACCGGGACCTACGGTTTAAAGTAGATTCCGAATCACTACAAACATCCATGGCACCGCCGGAATTCGAAATCGACGAACCTGGGGTACCGGGTGCCGGAACGCTAGCCATACAGTCATCACGCTCCCGAAAATAAAGTTCTTAAAAATTAACAAATATTATTTTCGTATCATTTAAAGTTAAATTTTTCAATGATATACAAACAAACACGAACAGAATTAACCTTTCTAGTATTTAAAATTAAATTATAATCGTAAATCTGTCGCAAAAGTATCTTGGAAACAACAACAAAAAATTTCTTTATATCCAGTTTAAAACAAATTTAAAAAAATAGAAATTTTTTTTCACAAATGTTTGGTTTGTCACTCTACTGTCATCTTGTGCACACTTTAGGCTAAACACACAGGGACCTACAGTTTAAAGTGGATTCCGAACCAGCAACAAACATCCATGCCAACGCCGGACTCGAACCTGAAGCCTTCGGTACCAACGGCCAGAGCTCTAGCCAATTCTCCATCAGGCCGCCAAAATGACCGTAGATATTATGACTACTGTTACTCATTTAATACTACCCATTGTGCACGTGCAGCTTGAAGATATGCTACGGACGCGTGTAACACTACCCCCACAACTCTCTATGGTCCCGGGATAGACGGAAATCTACAGTTTTAAAGTGGATTCCAAACCACTAAAAACATCCATGGCACCGCCGGGATTCGAACCTGATGAACCTGTGGTACCGAGCGTCAGAGCCCCAAAATAATATTAAAAAATAATAAATATAATATTCTGAATAAAATTTATTAATTATATTCTTAAAAAATAATAATTTTTTCAATAACATACAAACATGAGGAGAATTAACCTTTCTAGTATTTAAATTTAATTTATATCCGTTAAATTTTTGCAGAATTATTTTGGAGAGAACAAAAAAATTTCTTTATATCCAGTTTAAAAGAAAAAGAAAAACTGAAAAAAAAAAAACTGGATAAAGAACAGGAAAACAATCTTAAAAAAAAGAAGGAAAAAAATTACATAACTAATTATAACTGTTATTAATTTATTTTATTCATAAAAATTAAAAAAATAATCTTAAAAATAATAAATAATATTTATGTATCATTTAAAGTTAAATTTGTTAATTCCATACAAACAAACATGAGCAGAATTAACCTTTCTAGTATTTAAAATTAAAATATATTCGCTAATCTATCAAAATTATCTTAGAAACAACAGAAAAATATCTTTATATCCAGTTAAAAAAAAATAACTGGATAAAAAACAGGAAAACAATTTTCACAAAAAGAAGAAGAAAAAAAAAAAACCCATTCCAATTGAAAGAAGCAACGGAAACAGCAACCAGGGCAACTGTGCTGTTATGTTTCGGTTTTGAGCCCGCGTTGTGATGGAAACGGCGACATATTTGGCGACAAAAGCGTTTTTGTGGCAACCGCTACGGCGACTGCGATTGGTTGGCGGGCGATCTTGGACGAGAAAAGTGTGGTATTCCGCGAAGAAAGCGTCGGACGGATAGTTGATGCTTTATGATAGGCAGCGCATGGGAAGAGTTTCAAGCGAAAAAGAAAATACAGGCAAGTGTTTACCTTAACCATTTATGTGCTCGAATCTTTTGCACTCCTAGCACTGTGACACTTCTTTTTATTAGTTTTTCAGGTGTAAAGTAACGTGATGTAAAATCTAGGCGGGTTCAGAAAGATAAAATAATTTAATTAAATGTAATTTTAGAATTCAAATATGAGATTAAAAAATTGATTAGAATTATGCAGCATTTAAATAAAAATTGCAGATATAAGTTAATAAGATATTTGGGGAAAAAGTGCAATTTGAAAAATTCTTTTGATGTAAAAAATTGATATGGAATAATTTGGGAAAAATATGAATTGTTTTTAAAAAAACCCAGCATTGTGCTGCATAAAATTAATTTGAATCATCGTTGAAAAATTAAAGTTAGTCGTTTGATATTACAATCATCGTTTGATAATTCGTTTAAACGTTAATAATTGTTTGATATTTCTTTTCTCTTAATTTTAATAGAAGAAATATAATATATATGTTATGGAAAAATTTGGGGAAAAAAATTAATAGCTTTAAAAAACCAGCGTTGTGCTATAATTAATTTGAAACCGTTGAAAAATTAAAATTATTCGTATGATATTTCTTTTCTATTATGATATTTCTTCTCTTAAAAAATTATATGGAATAATTTGGGAAAAAGATGAATAGCTTTAAAAAAACTAACACTGTACTGCATATATTTAATTTGAAACATCGTTGAAAAATTAAAATTAATCGTTTGATATTTCTTTTAAATGTTGATAATGATTTGATATTTCTTTTCTCTTATACATATTATGTTATTTCTTCATTTAAAATTTATATGGAATAATTTGCAAAAAGAATAGATTAAAAAAAACCAACATTGTGCTGCATACAATTAATCTGAAACATCATTGAAAAATTAAAAATAATAGTTTGATATTTATTTTTTCTTTGGTTTTAAAATAATAAAAAAAAATTCATTTTTCATTATTTTAATGAAATATTTTTTTAATTGATTAAATTTTCCACAATATTATAATCAAACACTATGAATGCTCTAATGCAATGCAATGCAATGCCCCATGCTAAAAAACCATAATAAACCAAAAAAACATGCTAAATAACCATGCTTACCCAAAAAAACTTAAATCATAAAAACTGTAATTTTTATTAATAAATGCAAACTATGAGTTTGATTGTATATTATAACAACCTAGTTAAATCTTAAGTATTTTATAGTTTTCATCCTTGTATATATTAGCGAATAGATTTTTCGCATTATGTTTTTGTTTTGTTGAATATTATAATTTATGCAATCGCAGTATTTTGCATTATTAAAAATTATTTTATCTAATTTTATGAATGCATCGAATAAGGCATTTACTTATTTAATGAATTGCATTATTTACAAATAGTAATTTAAGACAGTTTGATTTAAAGTGTATTTTGGAATGAGGAGTGAACCAATATAGTATAATAACAGTTTATGCAAACTTAATATATTATTGCTTATTTATTAGAAGTTTTTTAATGTTTATCACTTAAAAAATATAACACTAAAAATTGTTGGTTTCTATATTAAATAATAGTTTTTTTATGTTATTTTAAATCATATATTACTTAAAAATATGATGCATATAAAAATAAAAACCAAATGACTATTTAAAATAAAAACTTAAATACATGCTAAAAAACCATAATAAACCAAAAAACCATGCTAAATAACCATGCTTACCAAAAAAACTTAAATCTTGCTAAATCACAAAAACTGCAATTTTTATCAATAAATCAACGTTATTGTAACACTTTAGAGATATGAAGATTGAAAATCCTGCTATAGATTTGAAAAATTTCTGAAAATGTTCTTTTTTACCAACTAAACTCGCCAAAATAAAATACAACATATTTACCGAAATCAAGCAATGCTGGGTCATAATGAACGAATATGATGATGATACATGATTATTGTTATATAAAATTAATGATCCAGAAATTTAGTAGCTTTAGTCAAAAATCCTAGACTATTATTATGTATAACAAACTATAAAAATTTTTTTTAATTTTTCTAAACAATTATATTAGTCGCTTAAATATCCCATAGTTAACAATTCAGAAACGCAAAAATTATTGGGTAAAATTTTCGGAAGCGTAACAGGAAAAAATAAAGAAGTTAAATTTAAAATGAAATACGAATAGATTTATAAAGGGTTTTGATAAAGGTAACCTAAAATTGTGAAGAGTCAATTCTTGTTCTACTAAATCATTTGGACGCAAGATTTCAAATACTACAATTTCCAGGTGACAATTTACAGTAGCAAATAATCAGTGCGCGTGCTTTTTTGGCGGAATTACTAAAATGATATTTTATAATCTACAGACGATTTGTGCCAATTCACTTTATTTCTTTGGCATGATTTTTATTCATAAAATTCCATTTTTATATCCATTGTTAAGATAAATTGTATAATATTTTTAAATCGTTTTTTTGTTGTTGAAAAATATAAAGACTTATTATATCAGACATGGAAAATTGTGTATGTCGGAGAACAGAAATAGCTAGCACATGAAATAGCTGTGATAAAAAGTGTTTGCTGGCCAAATATTGTAGAAATAAAAACCTACTCTTCCAGAAAGAATTGTATAAGCAAAAATATCATGGAAATAAAAACATACTCTTCCAGAAAGCATATTGATAAACAAAAATATTATACAAAAAATATTCTTCCAGAAAGCATATTGTATAAACAAAAATATTATACAAAAAAATATTCTTTCAGAAAGCATATTGTATAAACAAAAATAATATTGAAATAAAAACATATTCTTCCAGAAAGCATATTTTATTACTTGCTAGTAAGTTCCCTGGGTATTTTTTATCCACTCGTACATAAAAATGCAAGTTCCAGTTTGGTAGAAAAAATACGGCTATTTTTAGGTCCCCAAATTTCGCATAAACTTTATTATTTATTTTTTAGAAACAAATTTTCTCAATAATTGTTTAATAGTTTTTTTAATAGTTGTGTTTTTGATACTTTGATATTAAAAGTAAAAGATCGCCATCAGTTCACACTGACAACCATTTAATTTGTTTTGAACTTATAATCCATGTGTTATAGACGGGAAATTACGGTAAATAAAAAGAATTATGCAAAGTAAGAAATCCCATAAACCTTTTATTGCGTAATAGAAAATTCATTGAAATATGTCGGAAGTTTTATTTTAGCATTTGAGTTACAGCTTCATTGAATGCTTTTTCAATCAAGAATAAATTTTGCAAAATCAGATTGATCGATTTAATGCTAATTAGTAATTTCATAAAATTCCTTTTTAATAATAAAAAAATACTTTTTTTTAAATTTACACCATCTAAATATTTAATTTATTATAAATAACTGAAGAATGCGGTATTTTCTAATAAAGAAATGAAAAAAATTCTTAGCAAAGAATTCAGCAAGGTTTTTTATAGCAATCATAATATATTCTTTGCTATAAAAATAATATAAAATCATATAGGTTTTTCCTTATTTTAATTAAGAAATAATTAATACAAATAGTTGGAAAGTGAAGTAACATAAGGTGAACTGTAAAATTATTACTTCCAAAAATTCAATTTTTAAATATATTTTAAGAATATTTTATTATTAATATCTGCTAACAAATTCTGGACTGTTCTAAAAAAAATCCAATCAATTCGATTTTTTATTCGTATTTATTAATTAGATTTGTTTATTTTTAAACATGTTTTCTTCAACTGTATCTTCCCATATTTAAATAAATGTTGTACTAATATTTATCTTTAAAATTTTAAACTCCAAATTAGAAATAAACAATTATACATAATTTTTCGTGTCAATTTTGTTATAGAAAAATAACAGAATAGAATTAATTTAATTTTAAATTTTGTTTTCATTTCTCTAAGTAGTTGAACATAAGTGTTATTACGAAGCATTAATCTTTATTGTAACACATTGAATTTATAACAAAAGCTTCATTTTTCATTTGATTTAATTAAGGTATTTTTTTGTGATTTTTATTTGCAACCAGACAAAAATATAATCTAATTAAATGAAAGAAAAATGAAGTTTTCAATCTTTTAACTCTTAAGTTGTAATGTTTGTGATTTATGCAATATTTATGCTAAATATTTGCACAAACTTTATGCAATGCCTCATAAAAATTCGAATAAGAACAAATCTAATAAAAATTGTTTAATAAACGGTCCAAAGAGTTTGGGCTATTTATTAAACAATTTTTATTGGTTAATTATCCACAACCTTCCAATCCTTTTTTTGTATTAGATTCAAATTAATTTATAATAAATTCGGGGCCTATTTTTTCTTTTTTTATGCATTATATATTTTGCATTCTTTATTTTTTGAGGAAAGGTTATACGTATTCTAGGATCCTATTTTTCAAATTTGGATACATTGTCCTATAGGATTCAAATCCAGTGATTGAAGATAGATTTTAATAACTATTTACAATTGTAAAACAACCAAAATTGTATAATTACATGATTATAATCTTGATAGAATTTAGATGTCTCTGTCAATACAAATTTTTTGCTAATGCTTTAATATGCATACATTTGGCCAATTACATGCAAATAATGCCATTATACATTAATCGATAGTGTCATGAATATATGTAAACATGCCCACTGCAGTGTATAACATTTACCGCTATAATCTCCTCTATCGCCAGCGTGGCCTGATGGCCATTTGGCTACCGCTCTGGCCTTTTGTACCAGAGGTTTCAGATTCTTATCCTGGCGGTGGCATGGATGTTGACTTGTGGTTCGGAATCCGCGTTAAACTGTAGGTCCCGGTCTAATTAGCCCAAAATGTGCACAAGATGACCATAGAGCGACAAACCAAACCTCTATCGCCAGTGACCTGATAGCCAATTGGCTAGCACTCTGGCCTTTGATACCCCAGGCTTTTCAGGTTTGAATCCTGGTAGTGGCATGGATGTTTGCTTGTGGTTCGGAATCCACGTTAAACTGTAGGTCCCGGTATACTGTAGCCCAAAGTATGTACAAAATGACCGTAAAGCGACAAATCAAATCAAATCAAACCATATTTAACAAATAAAAGTACATTTTCTTTTTCAAATTCTTCTTTCAATTGTTTTAGCCCTGATGCATCTCTTAGCTCCGAATGGCATATGCTTTCGTTACCAAATAAAACATTTCAAGAAAATTTTTTCCTATTTTTGCCCAATTAAATTCGAAAATGTTGATTGCTTATGTTATAAATAAATTCTTCATTGCTGTTGGAGCTATATTTATCGAATTATTCTTTAAACTGCTTTGGAACTGACACGAATTTCAGTATATTCATGTAGCTCTGCTCTAATAAACAATCCAAAGAGTTTAGGCTACTTCTGAAACAATTTTTATTGCTTGATTAGCCTCGACCTTTCAATCCTTTTTTTTGTATTAGATTCAAATTAATTTATAATAAATTAGTGCACTAAAGTTGAGGACTATTTTTTTTTTTTTATGCATTACAGATTTTACATTCTTTTTCTTTTTGAAGAAATGTAATAGTCTCGAATTTTATTTTTCGAATTTGGATACAGTGTTCTATCAGATTCATATCCAGTGATTGAGGGGAGATTTTAATAATTACTTACAATTGTGAGACACCTACAATGGAATATTTACATAATTATTACTTTGATAGAAAAAAAATAGAATTTAGCTGTCTCTGTAAATCCAAATTCTTTGCTGATGCCTTAATATACTTACATTTGGTCAATTGCATGCAAATAATACAATATACATTAACTAATCGATGGCCCCGTGAATTAATTCGAACATGTCTACTGCAACGGGTAGCATTCACTACTGTAATCTGTTATATCGCTATATTTAACAAATTGAAGTATTTTTTTTTAGCCCTAATGCAACTTCTAGCTCCGAATCGCATATGCTTTCGTTAGCAAACAAAACACTTCGAGAACATTTTTTTCATATTTTTCATACATTGTTCTATCAGATTCAAATCCATGATTGAGGAGAGGTTTTAATAAGTATTAACATTTGTAAAACAACCGCAATTGAATATTTACTTGATAGAATTCGAATGTCTCTGTAAATCAAAATTATTTGTAGATGCTTTAATATACATATATTTTGTCAATTACATGCAAATGATGCTCATATACATTAACTAATTTGAATGTCTCTGAAAATAAATATAATTTGGATGTAGAATAAGAATAATTTGCATGTCCTAGAATTTGGATGTTCCTGTAAATCCAAATTCAATGCTGATGCTTCGATATACATATATGTATTTAGTCAATTATATGCAAATGATGCCAACATACATTAATTAATCGATGGCGCCATGAGTAAATTCGAACATGCCTACTACAGCGGATAATATTCACCACTGTAATCTATTCTATCGACATATTTAACAAAGTAAAATACTTTTTTTTTAAATTTTTCGTTCTATTTTTTTTTCTAACCCTAATGCAACCATTATCTCCGAATCGCATATGCTTTTGTTAGCAAATAAAACATTTCAAGAACATTTTTTCATGTTTTTGTCAAATGAAATTCGAAAATTTAGATTATTTATATTATAAATAAATTTTTCATCTGCCTTGGTGCCAAGTTTATCGAATTATTCTTTAAACTGCTTTGGAATTGACTTGTGTTTTATTATATTCTTGCAGCGTTGGTCTAAGTTTTGGGTTTGCGTTAATTTTTTTAGCAATGAAATATTCTGTGTGATAAATTGTTGTTTATTGGTAATGGTTGTTTATTCTAATATACTTTTTATAATATTTTGTAACATAAAAACATTTGAATAATTTAAAAACAGGTTGAGAATGTTTTTTGTAATATAAGATTTTCTAAATGCAAGTTAATAATTTGTGGATTTCTAATAAAACAAACTTGTATGAAGCGTTCATGGAATTAATTTTGAAAAACAAATTCTTAATTAGGTTTCAAAACGAATGCGAGTCAGATAATTTTAATATAAATCTAACTCATAAACTAAAATTTATGTGAGATTTATTTTCGCATTAAAATATTTACCTTTTTGAAAAATGCAAAAAAATAAATTTTAAACATACAATATTATTAAGAATAATTTGAATTACTTTTAATACTGCAGTAATTTTATATTTTAATTACTTTTTTTTTATTATAATAAATCACACAGTAGACGAAAACTTTTTCGAGGTGTTTAAAATTATTACTTTCGTCTTGTTAAAAGTTTGTATTTAAATTGTTTTGCATTATGTTCGATTATAAATATATTTGGATTAAATTAAGTAATAAGATGACAATTGTTTCTGAAAATATCTGCTCACTACTATTTAAAGTTTTGTTCATGACTGTTCAAAAATATAGTGACATTTCTGTAATTACCCATCCAGAGTAACCATATAATGCACATTACAATGACTATGTGGAATAATTAAAATAATCATAATCTATTTTAGTAAAAAATGCATATAAAAAGGCACAAATGATACAAACATTTAAAACGAATATTTCCTATTTTTTTCGTCAGTTCATGGTCAGATTTCTTGAAGTTCATGGAAATTAAATCAACTTGCTGCATTAGATTAAGAAATGTCACTCATTATATTAATTCGGTACTTACGTATTAACGCTACCTTGGCTACAGATTTGGCGGTTTTTAAGTGTCGCCAATCTAACAGCTACAGATTTGGCGGTTTTTAAGTGTCGCCAATCTAACAGCTACAGATTTGGCAGTTTTTAAGTGGCGCAAATCTAACAGCTACAGATTTGCTGATTTTTGACGCCGTTTTTTAGTGCTACGAAAATGCCTGTCGGCCTGTTTTCCACTGAAATCTGTTTGACTACTTTGTGTTTAAATAAAGTGTTTTGAATTTTGAAAGCGTTTTGATTTTAAATAAAGTGTTTTATATATTTTATTATTTGGAACAAAAATTTTAAGTGTAGATTGGCGCCACTTAAAAACCACCAAATCTGTAGCTGCGGTTGGCGTTCAAAAGATAACTGCGTGCGCGTGCGAACAAGATTGCTCTTTATTGGCGCAACTGTAGCCATGGTAGCGTTAATACGTAAGTACCATTAATTCTTTCACATCACAGAATTGCTAATGTGCAGTTTCCTTCAGAGGGAAGGTTAGAAATTTTAAATTACTTATAAGAACTGATTGCAAATGCTACTTGTAATCCCTAATATATGTTGATTTAAATAGGGAAGCACACTTAAGTGCGTTATCTATAAACAACCATACCAGACTATTTGTTCTCGAATATATATTGATTCAAGTAAGGTTGCACACTTAAGTTTATTATATAGCAACAATCAATAGCCTGATTTTATGAACATTTGGAATGACTAATGTTATGACAACTAACAAAGTTGAAATTTTTAAGTTGTGATAATAAGTAAGCATTAAAGGAGATTTGCATTCAAGTTAGTGCGTTATGGACCAAAGTACTTGTGTCATATTTTGAAAAAAAAATACTTTTTATTACACTAGTGCCCGAAGGATATATGTCCTATTTCCTCAGTATCTATAAGACTTTAAATAAATCCAATTTACATGGACTTTTCAAGCTAAATTTGCATG
This sequence comes from Caerostris darwini, assembly GCA_021605075.1. NCBI lineage: Eukaryota > Metazoa > Arthropoda > Arachnida > Araneae > Araneidae > Caerostris > Caerostris darwini. The sequence continues at coordinate 57,505 of BPLQ01012093.1, read as the reverse complement.
ACGAAGTAGACTGTTAGAAAGGAATAGTAAGATGTATAGATTACATCCAAATGCATTCTGTGCATCCTTTGATGTACAACAACTTATTTTAAGCTATCAAAGAACTGTTGACTAGAAGAACGGTATCTCAACCGTCAGGAACATAGGAATTTTCTGCATCCAATAACATAAATCTAATAAACAGCACCCTGCATTAAATAGTCAAATGTTAGTTTTTATTTACACATTCCAAATAAAAAAAATCATTGGATAAGCACAAGAATTAAATATTCTCTTTTACTGCTACTTTTTTCAGCTTAAATGTGCTGAATATTTTTTTTTTTCACTGGCACATTGCTTTAAACTAACATTATGGTAATAGTTCTCATTTAGATTTTAAACGATTTACTAAATGACTGGAATGCCCTTCAGTGTATGCTTGATCGATTTATTATTTTTATTATCAATTTTATTTTATTTAGTATTTATATGTTTATTATTATTTATATGTTTATTCATATAAAATAAAATCGAATTTTTTAAATAATAGTGCGCGCTTAAGGGCATTATTTAGCAACAACCATGCTTGATTTAATGTTTGTTCTCTAATAGATAGGCGGCCAAGTGGCTAGTTCCTTTGTTATCACAGGCTTCAGGTTCGAATCCTGGCGGTGGCATGGATGTTTGTGAGTGTTTCAGAATCCACTTTAAACTGTAGGTCTGTTTAACCCTTGTGTTCACAAGATGGTCGTAGTAGAATGAAAAACTTAAACCAAATCTTTAATATATATTGATTTAAATAAAGATGCACGCTTAAATGCATTATCTACCAACAACCATGACAGATTTAATATTTATTCTCTGATATATATTGATTTAAGTAAAGAAACATGTTTAAGTGAATTATCTAGCAACTACTATGCTTGATTTAAAGAGCATTTAGAATGTTTTGACGTTTAACAAAATTGAAATTTGTAAGTTATGATAATAAATAATCAATACATATAGGGATTTGCAATCAATTTGGTGCATTATGGACCAAAGTACTTGTAACCTCTGTAAAAAAAAATACATTGAAAAAAAATACCTTTTATTACACTAGTGCTGGAAGTATGTTATATAAAATGTTTCCTTAAAATCTATAAAAATTTAAATAAATCCTATTCGCACGAGTTTTTCAAGTTAAGCTGGCATGACGAGTCAGGCTGGTAGAAAAGTGCAGTGAGATGCACAGATTGAATCCGAATGCAGTCTGTGCATCCTTTGATGTACAACAACTTATTTTAACTGTTGACTAGAAGAAAGGTATATCAACCGTCGGGAACATAGGAATAACTTTGTGCATCCAATAACATAAATCTAATAAACAGCACCCTGCATTAAATAGTCAAATGTTAGTTTTTATTTACACATTCGAAATAGAAAAAATTTATTGGCTAAGCACAAGGATTAAATATTCTCTTTTACTGCTACCTTTTTTTCATCTTAAATGTGCTGAATGTATTTTTTTTTCTACTGGCACATTGCTTTAAACTAACATTATGGTAATAGTTCTCATTTAGATTTTAAACCATTTACTAAATGACTGGAATGCCATTTAGTGTATGCTTGATCAATTGGGCTATTGAATTTTTTTTTCATTGGCTATTAAGTTAAGTTCTTTTATTCTACTATTCCCTAAGAAATTTTTATTTATGGGATTTTTTAAAGTGTAACATTTTTTTAAATGCGGATTTTTACTAATTATTAATTTGTGATGATAAATTTCTGAAAAATAATTGTTTTTTTTTTTCGAGTAACGATTATGCATCATAGTTTATTTCATTTCAGTTTATCTTGTTCATTTAATTTTTTTTGTATTGTACGTACTTTTCTCAAAATATTTTGAAATCTCAAAATTATCTCAAAAATTGATTGTTGATTGATTGTTGCTGTTTATTACAAATAAATATCTGTAAATAAATAAATAATAAAATAAAATAATAAATAAAAATGTAAACAATATAAATAAAATAAAATAATCAAATAACAATCTGTATTTATTTAATTATATTTATTTATAAATACATAAATAAAAAAAATTAATGTAAAAAATAAAATATTAAATAGAAATATAAAAAAATTTAGAAATTAAATAATAAAGATAAAATAAAATGAAATAATAATTAAAAAAATCTGTGTTTATTTATGTACTTATTTATAAATTCATAAATAAAAATACAAAAAAATAAAATAATAAATAATGTAAAAAATATAAAAATAATAATTAATAAAAATGTAAAATGTAAAATAAAATAATAAATAAAATATAAATTAAAATAAAAATTTAAATAAAGATAAAATAAAATATGTATTTATTAATATATACATAAATAAATAAAAAAATAATAAATAAAAATAAAAGATGATTTTAAATAAAATGTCGTCGAAATTCTCGAATGTCTTGTTTTTCATGTTGGAGATAAATTAGTTTTTCGGTTAAAACCATGCAAAACATCATGTTAATGAATACGAAAACAAAAACTTCAGGTGAAACTCCAATCTAAACAGTAAATTGCTTTCTTTCAAATGTTTATAAAACTTTGAGAAAAATGCTGTTACTTATGATAAAATATTTCTCATTTCTCTTGTTTTTATTTTTAGACAAAAATGGAATGCACAGTAACTCTCCGAAAATGTCATGTCTATAGTAATATTATCTATGATTTTGATATGAAAAACGATAATAAACGTTTTGAGAATTGCCTGTGGCAACGAAATATGTTATTATTCGAATGTATTAGTTTAGGTTTGTAAAAATTTCTGAGAATGCTTGTATGAATAATAAAACGAATAATTTTATCCTTTTTTAAAAACTGTGAATTTAAAACGTTTATTTATTATTTTTTTTTTTAGTTTTGAGTCATGAATTTTAGTAAAAAAGGTAACTTGAAAATTTAAAAATATAATAAATATAAGAATTCTTAGAACTGTAATATTTTATTCATTCTTAGGAGCTATGGATTTATTAAAAACGATATATAAATGCGAAAAATAATTTTTTTGAACCTAATTTTGTTTTGGCTTATTTAAATTACTTTGGCCAGCGTGTTTGAAAATTTTGTATGCAGTAAATTTTTATGGTGAAACTGTATTCTGACAAATTTTTTAAGTATTGCTCGAAATATAAATTTAATATAAATATAGGAATTTTAAAGTGTGAATTTACTTAAAGCAATTAATCCAGAAGGAGTTCTATAAACTAGACTGGGACAGATTATCATTTGTGGTATTATTAAAGAAAAGTTAACACTTGTAATAGATTAATATTAATAATAAGACTTATTTAGTTTATAAAAGTTTAAGCAGAATAAAAATAAAAATAAAATTTACAAAAAAAAATAATTCGATTTTTCAACTAACGAAACTTAAAAATCATTTTTAATTTATTCTGCATTTAAAATAGTTCATTGATATGCGTTTACGTTGATTCAAACATGGCTTAAACTCTCATTTTGAGAAGTGTACAATTTTCGGTACTTACGTATTAACGCTACTTTGGCTACAGATTTGGCGGTTTTTAAGTGTCGCCAATCTAACAGCTACAGATTTGGCGGTTTTTAAGTGTCGCCAATCTAACAGCTACAGATTTGGCGGTTTTTAAGTGGCGCCAATCTAACAACTACAGATTTGCTGATTTTTGACGCCATTTTTTAGTGCTACGAAAATGCCTGTCGGCCTGTTTTCCACTGAAATCTGTTTGACTACTTTGTATTTAAATAAAGTGTTTTGAATTTTGAAAGCGTTTTGATTTTAAATGAAGTGTTTTATGTATTTTATTGTTTGGAACCAAAATTTTAAGTGTAGATTGGCGCCACTTAAGAACCGCCAAATCTGTAGCTGCGGTTGGCGTTCAAAAGATAACTGCGTGCGCGTGCGAACAACAAGATTGCTCTTTATTGGCGCAACTGTAGCCAAGGTAGCGTTAATACGTAAGTACCCAATTTTCTTTGGAGAATACTTAAAAAATGGAATCAATAAAATACTCCTGATAAAATATTGCTCATTTCACGTGCATTTTTTTTAACGAAAACAGAGTGCACAGTAGCTGGCCGAAAAGTGGCGTCTATAATAATAATATCTATGATTTTGATAAGAAAAACGATAAACGTTTCGAGAATTGCCTGTGGCAACGAAATATGTTATTATTGGAAGGCATTAGTTTAGGTTTGTAAAAAATTGTGTGGAAGTTTGCGTGTGAATAATAAAACGGACAATTTCATTCTTTTTTAGAAACTATAAATTTAAAACGTTATGTTTTTTTTTTGCTTAATTTTGAGTCTTGAATTTTTGTAAAAATTTTTTTTGTATTCCAGTAAACAATTTTTAGACGGTAATATTTTATTCATTCTTAGGAACTACGGATTTATTAAAAACGACATAATCGCGAACAAATGTTTTTTTGAACCCAAATCGATTTTAAAAGCCTAAAAAGTTTTTGCAGTATAACAACAACAGTAATAATGGGACTTATTCTGTTTAAATTTTTAATAACTTAAGAAAAATAAAATTAAAATCTTTTGCACGTTGTCCCTGGGTGGTACTAAATGAGTAACAGCGGTGCAGCCTTGCTTATAGCAAAAAGATTAACTGTCTTTGTAATGCCAGCTGTATTAGAACTACTCGGCCATCAGGCCCAAATGTTGTTCTATCTCTCTGGCGTTTATAAACCATAGATTTCGGATTCGAATCACGGCCTTGTCATGGATGCTTGCAGTGGTTCGGAATCCACTTTGAACCGTATGTCTTTGTCTAATAGGATCGTAGAGCGTTGCGGGGATAGTGTTATTCGCGTCCGTAGCATATCGTCAAGCTACACGTGCCCCTTGGGTAAATGAGTAACAGCGGTGTAGTCCTTGCTTATGACATAAAGATTAACTGTCTCTGTATTGCCAACTGAATTAAAACAACAACAAGATCTATTATAAAATATTTCAATTAATGTTAAAATTAAAAATCATTTTTAACTTATTCTACATTTAAAACAATTGATTGATATGTTTTTACTTTGTCTCAAACAAGGAACAAACTTTTTTACTTAATTTTACAAAATCTACAATTTTCCTTGGATAATGCTTTAAAAAATGGAATTATTAGTGAATTCAAGAAAAACAAAGATTATATATATATAATTAAAAAATGTTTAAGTGGAAATTTTTGCGAAGGTGTTTTTTTAAATAGACATATGAACGAAAACTAAATTTAATTAATTCCATGCATTTGAAAAATATTTTGTTCTAATGCAGCTGGCAAACACTTAGACAATTGTCTTAAATGCCTTAAGGAAAGTGCTGCACCGACGCTGCTCATTTAGCACTACCCAGGAGGTGCGTGTAGCTTGAAGATATATGCTACGGACTCCGTAGCATATATTTCCACAACACTCTAGGATCATATTAGAACGGGACCTGCGGTTTAAAGTGAATTCCGAACCACTAGAAACATCCATGGCACTTTCGGGACTTGAAACCGAAACCTGTGGTACCCAGGGCCAGAGCTCTAGCCAATCGGCCATTCAGGCCACTTTATCAAGTAATTAAATTTTTTGGGTCAATTATTAATTAAAAGTTTAGACATCAACTTTTGTGAAATTTATTCGTAATATTTATATAAATGAACGTTACAGTCAATAAATTTTTCATGTTAAGATTGGTGAATATTAATTTTTTAATCAATTAACGTGTAAAATACGTTTCTTTAAATAAATTAAAATGTTTGTTTGTATTTACTGATATTTTTTATAAATTTATTTTATAATATATAACTGCAGATGACATATAAATAACGTTGCAGAAAAGTGAAATTTTATTGTATCTGAGAGAAATTCAAAATTGATATCAGTTTCTTACGAAAGTGAAAAAATTCTTGAGTACAATTTAGATCCACGAATTAAGAATTAGAAACTACTCACAAACCTAATTTACTTCAACGCATTTTCGACTGGACCTCTTTAAATACTTTTGCCAGGGTATTTTACAAATTTTGTATGCATTTAATTTTTATGGTGAAATTGTATTCTGACAAAATCCGTAAAAGTTGCTCAAATATAAATTAATGTGTATTAATATAGGAATTTTAAAATGAAAATTAAATTTAATTGAAACAATTAAAACAGTGGAATTTCTGTGAATTAAACAGGGAAAGATTATTTTCTGTGCTATTATATATTTAATTAAAATGATTCTATTTTCAGAACATCTTTATTATACATATCTGTTTCGGTTTAAACTTCTTAAACTATTCTGCTGCTTAATGAAATATAACCTGATATAAATAAAGTAAGTTGTAGTTTAATATTCTACAGTTTGCCCCATTTTATGTTAACATAAAATGGACATTTAACTTAAATATTTGATATTATTGGACGTTCAACATAAATTCAGAACTTTATTTATTGAGAATGAAGTATCTCAGAAGTGATTGCGTAGGAAAACATTTTAATAAGGTGTATATAGTGTATATATTTGACAGGTGTATAAAGTGGATCTCAAACATAAAAATATTTGTGATCATATTCATCATCATCATAAGTGTAACATAGAGCCGTGGTGGGTCAAGGTCGTCTGCCTACTGGCAGATTTCGAGACAAGAGATGTTTTTCTTTTTACGAGGTAGAGTTGCCAGCTGTACGACAACGTTATACAATCCTATAAGACGGTACCTATGGTATAAAGTGGATTCCGAACTACTACAAACGTACATGGCACCGCCGGGACCCGAACCCGAAATTAACCTAATTTACTAATCTGTGACTCCGAGCTCCAGAGCGCTATCCATTCGGCCGTCAGACATATTAATGACATATAACTGCTATAAATAAATAATATAAATACATTTTATGCTTGAAAATCAGAAATATGTTTTACTAAATCGCCGGTTCTTATTAATCTTTCATCATAATAAATTTCTGGCGCTCGGGGCCACAGGTTTCGAGTCTGAGACCCGGCGGTGCCATGGATGTTTATAGTGGTTTGGAATACACTTTAAACAGCAGTTTCCGTTCTAATGTGACCCTAGAACGTTGGGCTGACAACAGTACTCCGTAAAATGAATCATCTACCGCTTAGAAATCTGCTAATATGCAGACGGCCTTTCCCACCATTGGGCTGTTGCGCCACTGATTATGATGATTATCATTACCAATGTTTAAATTTCTCTGATAATTTTAAAAGAACTTCAGTTCATTGCCTTTTAAACACAATTTTGATATCGGTTCAAAATCTTGTTTTTTAATTATTCAAAAAACACGAGTAATGTTCTTGAAGACAAAAGAGTAAATTCTCTATGTATATAATCTTTCACTAAATAATATATATATATTTTTTACATTATTATATTATACTGCTTTAATTATCACATGCCACAAAGTTAATGCATAAAAATGAAGCTATTTTCAAATATAATGAAAAAAAAGTGACAAAAATACAAATAAAATAAAAGCAATTAAGAATTTTATACTGCGATCACATGCATCATTTCGTTGACTGATAGTACATCAATTAAAATTTCTTTCCAGCTAAGGCAATAAGAGAGTTATGCAAATGACCACCGTCTGTCACTATCGACTGAGAATTTAGAACTCCGGCCTCCATTTAATCGGCTATAAATTGAAATGCGATGTAAATCAGGGTTGGCGAACTCGTTGTCCAGCACGACAATGAATGCGATCCACAATTCTTTAGAATACTGGGATTTACATGCTAATATTATATTTTTAGAACTTCTATTAAATAGTAATAAAGGTTAATTCCATTATTTTCCAAATTATAGCTTATATAAATACCAAATTGCAATCAATATTTGAATTTCTTAAATTTATTTCCTAACTTAATAATTTTGTGGATGGTTTCAAAAGTATGCATCAAAATTGTATAAAAGTAAATTATTTAGGTATGCATTAGGTATTAAAAGTATGCATAAAAATTGTATAAAAGCAAATTATTTAGGTATGCATTAGGTATTAAAAGTATGCATAAAAGTCAAGATATTTTTATTCATGTCATGGTTTTGTATCCAACATGGACAACCTTTCCTAGCTTGTGGAACAAATAATCATTTTCCGAGTCAAATGTCTGACAAAATAATTTATCATTAATTTTTTTAAAAACATGTTACATATATTACATTTTATAATAAATTGATCCTCATACAATTTTATGGTGTGAGGATTGGACTTGCACTTAAATTACTATTAGACTATGTAACCGTTTTTTTTTACATACTGATGCGGCCTGATGGCCAATTGCCTAGAGGTCTGGCCTTTGATGGTATAGGCTACAGGTTTGAATAGTAGTAGCATGGATGTTTGTTAGTGGTTCGGAATCCAAGTTAAACTGTAGGTTTCAGTTTAATGAGCCTAAATTGTGCAAAAACTGATCGTAGAGTGACAACCAAACCAAACCTACATATTGGCTAGAGTGCCTCCATGTGGCTTTCAGGAGAAATGGTCAGAAGGCCAAGAGACTGTCACCCTATAGTGCAACCCGCGCACTCGCTGAGAAGCGTTTTGTTTATAGTCTCTTATCCCGAAAGGAAATATATTTAACGCAGCCTTGCGTATTAGTTGGCCTACAAACTCTCACCCACATAGGAAGTATATTTCGTGCATTTTGCTCGTAGCTGAGTTTTCGGTTTTCGGCTTTGAAGTGGAATCCCTTCCACGAATCTAATAATCTGTCTTTAAATGGGTTAAATATTGTGTGTTTGTGGTGTTTGTGGGCGTGCAAATAAAGTTGTGAGTTTTCAAACTTGTGCCTCAAGTGTCTTATCCCAATAACATCCGCATCCTGCATTCAGTTACAATCGGGTTGCCCAACTGCCATACTACTACTGTCAATAATGACTTTGGTATTAAGGATAATCGAAGAGAATTTTCGAGATTTTTTTTCCACTCTGAAAAACCCTGTTCACTCGTATATGTGCGTAGGCTTCATGGCCGACTGGCTGCTCTGGTGTTCGGTACCACAGGTATCGGGCTTCAAATCCCGGCGGTGCCATGGACGTTTGTAGGGGTTCAGAAGCCACTTTAAACCGTAGGTCCCGGTTCTAATCGGATCGTAGAGCGTTGCGGGGGCATTAATGGTATAAAAAATCATGGTCGATATTACCAGGTGCATTAGGAAAAAAAAACTTGTATAAGTTCTGATGATAATCAAATTATTTTTTTTTTGTTTTAAATGTGCTTAAATCTTGCTAACTTTTCTGAACAAATGAACTAGAGCCAGATCAAACATAGGTTGCCCATATGTTTATATAACATATTTTGCATTTTTATTATGTTTTTTTTACTAAACAACTACCTTTAAATTAGATAATTTTATTTATGATTCACTGTGCTTTTCGAATGCGATTCTAGAAAACTAAAAATATGAACATTATTACCGTAAATGTTTGTGAAAAAATCATGACACTTTCAAATTTAAGCGCCTGAATGGCCGAGTGGCTAGCGCTCTGGTGCTCGGTACCACAGGTTTCGGGTTCGAGTCCCGGAGGTGCCATGGATGTTTGTAGTGGTTCGGAATCCACTTTAAACTGTCGGTCCCGTTCTGTTTAGCCTAAAGTGTGCATAAGATGACCGTAGAGCAACAAACCAAACTTTCAAATTTAAAATGTACTGCATCAAAGTGAACCTATTAAAAATTAAATCAATTCTTTGCAAATTAAGAACAAGGAATATTTTATGCCAATTATCCACAAATAATTTGTGGTTTCGTATATGATTAGAGATAGAAGTATTTTTATAGTTAGTATGTATATTCTTGAGCATAGCATGATAGTCGAGTGACTAGCTCTCTGGTGATCTGTGCCACAGGTTTCGGGTTCGAGTTCATGTGGTGCCAGGGATGTTTATAGTGGTTTGGAATCTACTTTAAACTGTAGGTCTAATATGACTGTAGATTACTGGGGGTAGGGTTAACAACCGTACTCCATAAAAATAAAATGAATTTTGAGATGTGTTCACTTTTTAGGGGCCTGATGGCCGAGTGATTAGCGCTCTGGCACTCGGTGACACAGATTTTGGGTTTGAGTCCGGGCGGTGTCATGGATGTATGTACTGGTTCGGAATACACTTTAAACTGTAGGTTCCAATCTAAAAATGATCACAGGGCGTTGGGTAAAGGTCTGACAACCCTGACATGTAAAAAGTTAACATCTCCTATCTCAAAATCTGCCAGAAGGCAAACAACCTTGTCCCACCATGGGACTGTTGCGCCAATGAAGATTTGTAGCCTTGAAGACATTTCTGAACTCCAAAAATATTGGTAATAAGACAGTTCAACTTAAAAATTTCATTTTTTTGTTCTTTACACATTCTACGGTGTAACAATATGATCGAATCATATCATGTTTTGATAAGTCATTATTTTGATAAATCGTACGTTCAATATCATCGTGTTTTGATAAGTCGTCAAGTACGTCACCGAGTTATGTTATTTAAAAATTGTCTTCGGCTTGAGGCCAGTAGGCAACGGCCTTGGACCTCCACGGGGCTGTTACGCCAATGAAGATTTGATTTCGTTTTTCGCTCTAAGGTCATTTTTGTACACATTAGGCTAATTAGACCGGGATTTACAGTGTAATGTGGATTCTAAACACCTCACAAACATCCATACCACCACCAGGATTCGTAGTTGAAGCCTGTGGTACCAATGGCCAGAGCATTAGCCAATTGGTCATCAAGCCGCATACAGAATATAATGAATCTCTATTCATTGGAATATGTAGTCTGTTGATTTTTAACGTTATGACCTGTTATGGCACATTGTCAAAAGGGAATACGATGGAGAACATGAGAAAATTGGACAACCTTGAAGACGTTTAGTCATGAAGAAATTGCTGAACTCCAAAAATATTGGCTATAAAACATTTCCATTTAAAAATTATATTTCATTGATAACTACTTTGTTCTTTACACATTCTAAGTGTAACAATATGATCGAAGGATATCATGTTTTGATAAATCGTAAGTTCAATATCATCGTATTTTGATAAGTCGTCAAGTATGTCACTGAGTCATTTTATTGAAAATTTGTCTTTGGCTAACGACTCTTGAAAATGTTTTTCCTTTGCTGTTGATGTTCACATCTGATACGTTCTTAGCTATCCATCATTGGGTAGAGTCTTGACACTAGATGGCAGCAGATTAGAAATTTTCTTTTAGTGTTTGTTATTTATTGGAGGCAAAATTGAGGGTGTGATATTGGACCAAAGTCAAAAAACTGTATTTTTGACTTTATTATGGTTTTTACTTACAAAACACTGTCTAGTGCAGGGGTGGATAACTCGCGGCCGGCCTTGAATATTTTCCAGCCCATGAGATTTATCACACTTGTACAAAATAGATTTATTTTATACTGGTTAAGTATAAAAGTAATACTTAGTAGGGAAAACCAATGTATTTTTTTATGCGTGGATCCGTATATTCAGAAATTAACTGTCGAAATTCATGAGAAAAAATTATCTTTGATTTTAAAATAATATTCTTTCGAATATATGAATGATACTGCTCGTTTTATTTATACTTAGTTATGTGTTCGCAGAATAATTAAGTTATATTCTGTTAACTCATGATACGCGCATCTTGGAACATCTAATATAACAGATTCTATGTTTCACTTTAAGTGACCATCCCTAGATGCAGTTGATTGTTGATAGCAGAGCAAACCAGACTCTTAGCTCAAGTTGTAACGTTGTTGGTTCAATTTACACCTGCGAATCGTTTTTTTCGAAAATGATATTGACCAAACATAAAATACGCTCCAACATAACGACGCTAACCTGCAACACCTATTACGATGCGTAAATACCCAAATTGTGATCGATTTGCAATAGCTAAGTGAAAGAGTGGGAGAAACAAATATTGCACTAGTAAAATAAATATTTTTTAATGATTTCATTTTTTTAATTTCGTTATCGTTTATATATTTTTTCGATTCATTTTTAGTGTTATATATTTCTTTGCAATGTGTGTTTAGAATCATTATTATTATATTATCTATGTTTACATGCAAGAATAATAGTAAACACAAAAATAAAACATTTTTATTTTTCAATTTTTCACTGCGAGAAATGTTTATAGCGTGTCTAAATCTAATATGGGGATATATAATTTTATAGGCGGCTCGCGGAGTTAGGATGTATTTCCAAAGTGGCCCGCAAGATCATTTGGGTTGGCCACCCTTGTCTAGTGAAAGCAATTCAGTTTATAAAATAGAAATTTCAGATTTTGTAAATAATTCTAATACGTCAATTGAAAGTAACATTACGTGTAAAACATCGGGTAGTGATGATAATGTTTACATTATTATCTACATTATTTTAGAAACGTTTTTAGTTGAATGTGAATAAAGTTTTGTAAATTTCTTATCAAATTAAATGTAATCTATTAAGTAAAATGAATTTCAAAATGTAGCCGTGGCTTTTCTAATGTATGTGCAAGTGTTTAGTAAACAATAATTTCCTAACTGTACAAAATTGTGTTATGCAAATTAGACTTCAAAAATTCTGAAATAATTATAGATTTAAACTTTCTTATAAAAAAAATTAAGTTGTTATGCAATATTTTGGTTAAAAATTTAATAGTTAATTTTTTTTATTTCATTTTTGATGGGATTTCATGATTATTATGGCCTTAAATTTAGGCGGCTTGATGGCCAATTGACTAGAGCTTTGGCGCTCGATACCACAGGTTTCGGGTTTGAGTCCCGACGGTGCTATTTGTAGTGGGTCGGAATCCACTTTCAGTAATAGGTCCCTGTGATCGTATAGAGTCAGCCCAGACTTCTCACCCACATCATTCCCAAACTGTAGAAGGGCAACTCTGTTCTAGAAACAGTGGTGTGGTGTGGTGTGGTGTAGTAGTAATCCACATTTATATCCCGGTCTAATTAGCCTAAAGTGTGCAAAAAAAAGGACCGTAGAGCAACAAACCTTAAATTTAAATATAACACTTTTGCAAAAGTATTTTAGTATTCAATATTTTTGATATTTAGAGAATGAGTAAGAAAAGTGGCGGTGTTTTTAAAATTTTAATTTAAAAATTTGTTGTATTGTTTTCAAGTATATCTATTACCATTTTTACTATAAACAATTATGACTTCTTTATGAATTTTAGCAAAAAAAGCAAAACATTTTCTAGGGATGAATTTTTTTAAAACAAACTTGATTTGTTTCATTTCTCAGTTTTTTTTTTTTTTATCTTTTTCTTTATACTAAAATGCGTATTTATGCTTTGCAAAATAATTTAAGCACGAAATGCTTTTAAGAATTTTTTTGAATGAAATAAAGTATATTAAGAAATAAATTTATTTGTTTTATTTGCATATAAAGAAAGCAAAAAGTTCTGAAATCTTAAATAAAAACTCATAATTTCTGGATAGCTATGCATTGAATATAGGGTTGTAGTTAATTTTATTGATTAAAATTCAAATAAATTTTTTTATTGTGGAAATAACCAGTTGCTTTTATAGAAAATGAAGGAGAATAAATGTATTGTACCATAAATAAATAATTTGAACGTTAAGACAGAATTATAATAATATAGTAGATATTTTTTTCTTTTTACATTTATCTTGCCAACTATTATGCGATTAAAATGAAAAGAAACAACGATCAATACTGTCTGGCTAAAATAGCAAAACGCGTTTTAATTTTGGTACAAAGAAATTTTGCTTTGCATTTTGATAATTTATTTAGGAGCGAAATTTCTTTTTCCTCTTTATTTAATTATTCTGTTAAATGGTTTGGAAATATTATGGGGAAAACTATTTTAGCACAGCTGTAAAATCCTCTAATATTTTAAAGAACCAATTTTAATTTTTAATTTAAGTTTTAACAAACAAGATGATAATTGTTGACAAAATCTTGTGGATTTAAAAGCTTCAATTACTAAATGTTTTATATAACTGCTTTTCTGAAAAGCTTTTTGTTATAAATAACTGAATGATATTTGATTCTGGAATCCATTGAATTAAGATAAAAAAAAATTAAAATTTGGATTTAATTAAATTAATATTAAAAATATAAATTAAAATATAGGAGGACATTTGAATTAAAAATTAAAATAGAAAATTTTGTATAAGAAAATACATTTACATATTAAAATTAGTAATAATGATGAAGCCAAATATGTTGAAAATGTTTTTAAAATGACTTAAAACTTTAACATGTCACAATGATTTTATAATATGAATAATTTAAAATTTTCCTTAATGAATTCATTAAAATGAAAATATTTTTTTTAATTATTATTATTTATTCTTATTATTTTCTTAATTATTATTTTCATTTTAGTGAAAACAGTTCAACAATAGTAAAAATGCAATTCAATATTTTTATTTAGATTTGAAACCAACATATTTCCTCAAAATAAATATGTGTTAAATTCTATTTTGAAAATCATAACGATTTAGAAAAATCCCATTTCAGAGAAATTACATATTTTTACTACTGATTTTTTTTTTTTCAAAAACACTTTTTTTTTCTTCCAAATTTATTTCATCGCCTTCAAAGTAATCCCCTCTGGTCACAATGCACTTAAACCAACTTTTTATCAAATCCTCATTGCGCGCTAAAAAGTCAACGGTAGAGATGGCCTTCAAAGCGAGCGCCGATTCACGTTGAATCTCTTCAATCGACTCAAAATGGTGTCCTCGAGTGCTCTTTTGAGTTTAGGGAATAGCCAGAAGTCGCACGGTGTGAATAAAATGGTTGTGGAACGGGGTTTCATTTTTGGCAAAACAGTCACGAAGAATCAATGGTGTGAGCTAGCGCATTCAGTGTTTTCGGTTCCAATCGAGATTTGGCGCGTTTGAGCCCAAAATGGAATTGACCGATCCTTTTGAAATTCCAACATTATCAACAAGGTCTCTAATTGTAAATAGACTGTTTGCAATTACCAAATCTTTAATTTATTGAACGTGAGCTTCGTCTGTTGAGGATGATGGTCGACCAGAGGGCTCTTCGTCTTCAAAGCGTTCTCTCCCATCTTTGTACTGTTTATACCACTTGTAAAAATTTCTTTCCGTTACTGGAAGGCTCAGCGAATGCCTTCTGCAACAATCTATACGTTTCCGTAAACAAAATTGAAAGCCAGTTCTTCTCAATTAATGCAGACATTTCAAAAATCGCCTAATCAGTTTTAAAAATCGCCGAAATCACTTTTAGCGTCTCAGAAAGCCAAGCGCAACTCAAACACTAATGAATATTTTGACGTCAAATTTCACACAGATGTCAAGGACAATACCTAACAACCTAAAAAAGAAAAAAAAAAGAAATTCCATAAGCCCCGGGAATTTTTAATTGAAAATTGGTCTTACTTTTTGGCCACAGTAGTATTCTTATTTGCTTATAGTCGTTAAAAAAAACAACAGAAATCATGCAAATATTTGCCTGATTTTACTTTAAAAAAATAAAAACACCCGTCAATATATAAATGAAAATAATATAAAATGTTGAGAATTAAATTGAATTTTTTCTATTATTACGGAATATTTGTAACAAAAAAAAAAAAAACAAAGAATGCAAACATAATTTTTTTTAAATTTGTTATTTTAATCAACATAATTTTTTTAAATAACGAAATTAAAAATTGGCTTTTATTTAACTCAAATATTAGCGAGTTTTTGCATACCGTACGTTAGTTACCGTAGGACGTCCGTTAGTTTTTTCTCCCTAGCGCGCATGCTCAGTTTCCTATGAGCATGCGCGCTAGGGAGAAAAAACTAACGGACGTCCTACGGTAACTAACGTACGGTAAGCAAAAACTCTCTATTTTCTAATAATTTAATTAGAAAAACAAATGAAAGCAGACGATTTTTGCCCTGGTGAACTTTAAGAAGTTCTAATTTTATTAATCGTTTGCTGTTAAAAAAGTTATCGTTCATTTGATTGAAAATAATTTGATTTATTTTGTGATTTTTTTTTAAGTGTTAAAGAAATAAAAATATAATTAATATAATTTAATTAAAACATAATTAATATTGACCACTTAAGAGAAAAAAAGTGAACTTTGAATTCTTGCCTCTCAGATATAATTAATTTTAAATGAAATTATAGTGTAAATCTAATTATTATTTTTTTTTTTGTGAATATTAAAAAATAATGGTGGAAAGAGGCGATAATTAAACTGAAAATTTTAAAAGAAACTTGTCTACTGACTAAAATATAAAAAAGGATAAAAAAAAAAAATACATAAACATTATATTTGAGAAAAAAATATCAGCAAATATAACAAATTCTTTTCATTTTTTTAAAGAGATTTATTTTACACGTTATTTAATTGATTAAAAAAATTCATAGTTACCAATCTTAACTTGAAAAAATTTATTTACAGTTACGTGCATTTATATAAATATTGCAAATAATTTTGAAAAAGTTGATGTCCAAATTTTTAATTAATAATTGACCCATCAAAACATTTCATTAATAAAGTGGCCTAATGGTCAATTGGCTAACCCTCTGGTTTTTGGTACCATAGGCTTAAGATTCGAATTCTGACGGTGGCATGGATGTTAGTGAGTGGTTTGGAATCCACGTTAAACTGTAGGTCTTGGTCTAATTAGTCAAAAATGTGGAAAAATAGACCGCAGAGCGACAAACCAAGAAAATTGAAACCATTAATTAGTAAAACAAATTTATTTTAAGTAGAAAACTTCAGCTAAATAAAATAAAGTGATAAAATAGCATCTATAGCAAGAAATCAAAGTAATAAAATAGCTTTCATATCATGCACAAAATTATGTCCATTCCATTTTGTCATAAAATTATTTCCTTGTAATTTACAATCCCACGCTAAAAAAAATTAAAAAGTAAATTTTTTTTAAAAATTTTTAGTTAATCACCAAATAAAAGATAAAGGAACTCGGAGAAAAACATTGTGCTTGAGATTAGGGAACGAGGGGTTAAATCCACTGGCGGCTTTGGATATTTAAAAAAAAAAAACGAGAAGACTAGATGGCCTTTGTTGATGTTCAGCATCTTGTATCGTTTGTCAAACTATCTGTGGGAGTTTTCGGGTTTTCCCCCATACAATGCTTAAATGCGGGGTCGTTCCCCTTAAAAGTCCTCTCGGAAGGCACAATTCTCCTCCTTCAGCGATACAAGCTAAGTCAGAATTCAATCTACGGGTGCTTCATTGTAACAGAAACTACGCCCTCCCCCCCTTCCTCCTTCCATAAGAGGGCACGACGATAACAGAAAAATTGTTTTTCATTGTTAACATGTTTAAATTAAGCTTAAATGTATTCATTTATGACACTTCAAATGAGTTACCATGGCAACTAATTGCTTAAATGTTACTTTACAGTAGTTAATCCATTTATAAAAAAATTGCAATCTCGACTCACTTCACATAAAAATAAACTTAACTAATATGTAATAAGTGGATGCCTATTTGGAGACATAAATGGGACAGAAAAATTTTTTTTTTTTTTTTAACAATACACTTTCATTCTATTCTTGTGTGCGTGAGAAGTTTATTCAAAACTAATTATTGCAATTAGAAAATGGCAGTCTTAGGAATTAGAAATAGTGTTGGAATAATGTCTGCCATTAGTTATTAACTATTTAATTCTTGGATAAAATGTCCATAATAACCCATTGTTTAATCAATCAGAAGTGGATAATTTATAACTCTTAAATCTTTCCAAATCTGGTTTATTAAGACATTAATTGCTGTGTTTAAATGTTCAATACATTTAATGCGCAATTTAATGGATCATCTCTTCCCATTTGTCATTATTTTCTTTATTAATCATTAGTTTTATAATATTGTTAGCAGTATGCCGTATGCTTTGAAAGAATAGGAAAGGATATTAAATATTTTTTTTTTATTGCTGAATATAATTTTAAAAGTAATTTTAAATTTATAATTTGTATTTAATATTTTGTATGAACTCATTATTTTATATAGCACAATAGAAATAATATTTTTATGATGGATTTTTTTAAAACACTTATTAAAATAAACTAGGACTACTACTTCCATATCTTTGTTTTCTGTTATGACGAATATGAACAACCAAGCGAATTTTTCAAAACAATGTGAATAATGAGAACAACAAAAATATGTAAAATGTTTAACAGAAATGAATTCACCATAAATAATAAATAGGTTTACCTTTCTTGATCCACAGCAACAAAATTTAAATTCCATAACTTCACAGGTTCCTAAATTTGTAAATTTGTAACCACACTTTGGAATATATATATATATATATTTATATTCCTCCTATGTACTGGAAGCAGCCTGATGACCAATTGGCTAGCGCTCTGGCTTTTGGAACCACATCACAGGTTCGAATCCTGTTGTTGGCATGAATGTTTGTGATTGGTTCGGAATCCACTTTAAAATCTAATTACCCTTCTAATTATCTTAAAGTGTGCACAAAATGATCGTAGAGTGTCAAACCAGAACCAGATCCTATGCACTGGTAAGAGCTCCCACTGTGGCGTTCCGGAAAACTGATCAGTAGGCCTCCGGACTTTCACCTGAGAGTTAGTAGAACGCAACCTATTCTTTCGCTGAGAAACGATTTGTTTTGAATCTCTTTCCGAGAGAAAATATATTTGACGCAACCCTGTGTATTAATTAGCCTACAGACTCTCACCTGAAGATAACTTATATTTCACGCATCTGGCGCGTTGCTCAGTATCTGGTTTTTGGCTTAGAAGCGGAATCTTTCTTTGAATCTATAATTATGTCTTTAAATGTATTAAATATTGTATGCACCTGGTGTTTGTGCATGTGTAGAAAAAGCTGGGAACTCTCAAACATGTGTTTCTAGTCTGTACACAACCATACCTAATTACAATCAAGTTTCTCCAACCCACAACACTACAATCTGGCGACGAACGTGGGGCCCACTCGAACAGACAACACGACAGTATACAAATTTGAACAAGCAAGTGTGACATTGGAAAATATTTTTTTTTTTTATTTAACTTTTCTACAAAGCCTTTTTGTACAGTATTTAAATAGAAAATGACATCAGAATATATTTGTATGAATAAATACAATGACAATATGTATATATCTTTGACAATGTATAAAAAACCGGATGAATTAACATTTTCTGTATATAACACTTCATGAAAATTATTCCAATATTTTAATTAGTCTCAGTTCAGATTTTCGATTAATATTAGTTTTTGAAAATCTTATATTTCCGAACATACGTAGATCAGTGCATAACCTGAAAATGCGGGGTTTCTTACAAAAATAAATCTATCTAAGTCGAAGTGAAAAAAAAAAATGCGACGCTATCCAGATATCCGAATGAGTGAAAAGGAATTGGACGAACTATTCCGAAAACCAGATTTTGACAAAAGATGTGAAGGATTTAGGATTTGCGTAAAGGTTGCGTTCAAAACACCGAAACAGTCAGTTAAAAAATTAAAGTAATTTTCGATTTCTAATGTAATTTTGGAATGGTAATTATTTACTATTATTATCCATAAAATTATGGGTATTGTTTTAGGAAGCGGGGTTTATCATTTCCTTGATCACTTTTTTGTCTCCTCAAAGACGTTCAATCTTTCTGACTGCCTTATTATTTTTAATTTCTTTCACGAGCTATGCTTATTAAAATTTCTTTCACGAGCTACTCTTATTAAAATTTCTTTCACGAGCTACTCTTATTAAAATTTCTTTCACGAGCTATGCTTACTAAAATTTCTTTCTCGAGCTATTCTTATTAAAATTTCTTTCTCGAGCTATTCTTATTAAAATTTCTTTCACGAGCTATTCTTATTAAAATTTCTTTCACGAGCTATTTTATTAAAATTTCTTTCACGAGCTACTCTTATTAAAATTTCTTTCACGGGCTACTCTTATTAAAATTTCTTTCACGGGCTACTCTTATTAAAATTTCTTTCACGGGCTACTCTTATTAAAATTTCTTTCACGGGCTACTCTTATTAAAATTTCTTTCACGGGCTACTCTTATTAAAATTTCTTTCACGGGCTACTCTTATTAAAATTTCTTTCACGGGCTACTCTTATTAAAATTTCTTTCACGGGCTACTCTTATTGAAATTTCTTTCACGGGCTACTCTTATTGAAATTTCTTTCACGGGCTACTCTTATTGAAATTTCTTTCACGGGCTACTCTTATTGAAATTTCTTTCACGGGCTACTCTTATTGAAATTTCTTTCACTGGCTACTCTTATTAAAATTTCTTTCACGGGCTACTCTTATTAAAATTTCTTTCACGGGCTACTCTTATTAAAATTTTTTTCACGAGCAATTTTAATAATAATTAATAATATGGATATTTAAATATATTTTTTTCACGAACTTCTTTATAATATTTAATTGAATTTCTTTCACTTGCAATAAATTGATTAAAAAATGTAGAATTGTTTTAAAAGATCGTCTGGTGACTAAACAAATACAATTTATAACAATTTAGACAATTTTATTTTGCAGTGAAAATGAGATTTTACAAACCCGTACGGAACATTTTTTAGCCTTTCAATAAAACATAGCAATGTTTTAAGAATATTTTTACAGAAACAAGAGCAAAGGAAAAACTACAAATCTATATAAAAGGTTATGTTATTGACTGTACCTTTCAAAGTGTTGGTAAAGTAACTCGCCAAACAATCTTGCTCAGTTACAACGAACAAGTAATGTTAAATCTTAATTTTTATTGGAAAATGTTCTTATCTAGGAATACTATTTTATAAACTACAAACCAACTTGCAGAGAAGAAATAGAAAAATCTTGTTGACAAGGACTTCTATCGTTTTATAATAAGATTTATTTTATAGATTTATTCAGACGTAGATTCTTAAACATCTATTAATAAATAATTCTTAACATGGCAAACATTTCAGTCAACCTTAATAATTATGAGTGAATCTCTCAGTGATATTGTAGTAGTTTCTTTTGATCTCTTAAATCCTACTTAATTAGTTCGAAAATCGATTTTGAAGTTGACTGGATTTTCGGCTATTTGAAGGGGCTCCATTTATCATTGCAGAATAGCCCATGGGGATGCCTGGAGAAATTATAGACATAAATATGAAGGTTATTTTGCAATGAAAGTTTGTAAATAAATAAAAGGAATTAAATTATTTTTAATTTAACAAGAAAGTTTATCATATAAATCTAAAAAAAAAAAAAAAAAAAAAATTACAATGAAATCTGTAATTATTATAAATCGTTCTTTTTTTTTATAGTTACATTGATTTATATATGACAGGCACAAAGAAACCAAAGTTGTTTGGTTATGAAAAATGAAACACTTTTAGTTTTGGCATTTTTTATTAAGGAAAAATATTTATTCAGAATTATAAAATTTAGCCTTAAATAATATAATTAAAAGTATTATAAATCGTCTCTTTAGATAATTTAAATTGGTTAAATTAAGCACTTACTCTTATCTAAGAATTTAAAGAATTATGCTAGCAATTGGGGCCTAGTGGCCGAGTGACTAGAGGTTGGAGTCAAAAGTTTTCGGATTCGAGTCACGGCGGGGCCTTGGATGTTTGCAGTGGTTCGGAATCCACTTTAAATCGTAGGTACCGGTCTAATATGACTGTAGAGTGTTGGGCGTAGGACTGAAAACAGTACCCCATAAAAAAATATTTCCTATTTTGAAATCTACTAGTAGGCAGACGGCCTTGGCTCACCATGGGGCTGTTGCACCATTGATGATGATACCAGCAATTTGTTTAAGAATATATTAATGTTAATTTGGAAAACAAATCGGAACTAATGTTGTACATTTTAAACTTTATTTATTTATACAATAACTTAATTAATGATGTTTAAGACTGAACGCCATCTTGTGGCATTAAAATATGATAATAATAATAAATAAAATTTTTATTTAAATAAAAAATAAGGAATAAAATTTTTCGTTTATTTTGGCTACGAGTTTTTCAAACAAAAAAAATTCATAGAAAAAAAATGAGCATTTAAGTGTTATAATTTTAAATTATGATGGGTCGTATACGTTAATTTTTGTCCATATAGATAATATTTAGGCTGCTTTTTTATATCATTACAGATAATATAATGCTTATACTATAGACTAAATTCAGGTGGGTGTCAACTTTAAGTGAATTTAACTTATAGGTTATATTATTTAAAGTATGAAAAAACAAATTTTCCATTTCTTATTGGTAGCATATACCAAAAGCTGCTTTAACATACCATAAACTGCTTATGTCATAAGCTGCTTTTTTATATCACTATAGAAAATAGTTAGTCTATTGAATAAGTACGATGGGTTCTAACTTTGTTATCTAAGTTGAGATGGGTGTCAACTTTAAGTTTAACTTCTAAGTTATACTAATTATTTTAAGTATAAAAAGCAATTTTTTCATTTCTTATTGGTAACATAAACTGCTTTTACAGTTCATAAGCAATATATACCATAAGCTGCGTTTTTATATTATTATAGATAATGTAATGCTTATTCAATAGACTAAATTCAACTGGGTGTCAACTTTAAGTTTAACTTCTAAGTTATACTAATTATTTTAAGTATAAAAAGCAATTTTTTCAATTCTTATTGGTAACATAAACTGCTTTTACAGTTCATAAGCTTCTTAATATATACCATAAGCTGCGTTTTTATATTATTATAGATAATGTAATGCTTATTCAATAGACTAAATTCAACTGGGTGTCAACTTTAAGTTTAACTTCTAAGTTATACTAATTATTTTAAGTATAAAAAGCAATTTTTTTCATTTCTTATTGGTAACATAAACTGCTTTTACAGTTCATAAGTTCTTAATATATACCATAAGCTGCGTTTTTATATTATTATAGATAATGTAATGCTTATTCAATAGACTAAATTCAACTGGGTGTCAACTTTAAGTTAAACTTCTAAGTTATACTAATTATTTTAAGTATAAAAGCAATTTTTTCAATTCTTATTGGTAACATAAACTGCTTTTACAGTTCATAAGCTTCTTAATATATACCATAAGCTGCGTTTTTATATTATTATAGATAATGTAATGCTTATTCAATAGACTAAATTCAACTGGTGTCAACTTTAAGTTTAACTTCTAAGTTATACTAATTATTTTAAGTATAAAAAGCAATTTTTTCATTTCTTATTGGTAACATAAACTGCTTTTACAGTTCATAAGCTTCTTAATATATACCATAAGCTGCGTTTTTATATTATTATAGATAATGTAATGCTTATTCAATAGACTAAATTCAACTGGGTGTCAACTTTAAGTTAAACTTCTAAGTTATACTAATTATTTTAAGTATAAAAGCAATTTTTTCAATTCTTATTGGTAACATATATCATAGCTGCTTTAACATACTATAAGCTGCTTTAACATACTATAAGCTGCTTTAACATACTATAAGCTGCTTTAACATACTATAAGCTGCTTTAACATACTATAAGCTGCTTTAACATACTATAAGCTGCTTTAACATACTATAAGCTGCTTTAACATACTATAAGCTGTTTTAACATACTATAAGCTGTTTTAACATACTATAAGCTGCTTTAACATACTATAAGCTGCTTTAGCATACTATAAGCTGTTTTAACATACTATAAGCTGCTTTAACATACTATAAGCTGCTTTAACATACTATAAGCTGCTTTAGCATACTATAAGCTGCTTTAGCATACTATAAGCTGCTTTAGCATACTATAAGCTGCTGTAAAAAAGCAAGTAGACTCAATGGATAGATTTCTGTGATAGAGAGAATTGCATAGACAGTCGAATATCTCAGGGTGAATCTTTCAGTGTTTTCTACAAAACAAAACCCAAATGCAATGTAGTTATTACTGGAAGTATTTCTAGAAGGCATTGTATCAATTTTCCTTGAATGAGACCATTTCAGTGGAACCATTGGCCCTAGGATACTTTTTACCCTTCACAATTCATTACCATAAATTTTAATTCATGTGCATGATATGGTGCCATTGTCCATCGAGATTTCTCATAAAATAAACATATATCAATAAAATCAAATATTCGAGATCAATAAAACAGCAGTATAAAATGCATGCAAAATATCTAATTAAAAGGATTTTAATTAGATAATATTGTTTAATTTTTTTTCATACCATAATGAACAAAGTACTTAATAATCATTTTTCTTATTTTAATATAAACGGCGTTAAACTATTTTATAAAATAATAGTACACTGTTACATTATTTTATTAATTTAACATTGTATTAACACTATACATTATTTTATTAACTTAACATTGTATTAACACTATACATTATTTTATTAACTTAACATTGTATTAACACTATACATTATTTTATTAACAACTAAACATTATTTAAAAACATTGTACATTATTTTATTAACAACTAAACATTATTTAAAAACATTGTACATTATTTTATTAACAACTAAAATTATTTAAAAACATTGTACATTATTTCATTAACAAACATTAAAAAACATTATTTTATTAACAACTAAACATTATTTAAAAACATTGTACATTATTTCATTGACATTGTAGATTATTTTATTAACAACTAAACATTATTTAAATTAAACTGTACATTATTTTATAATCTATTTTTTTCTAATTCAGCTGGCAAATAAATGGTTATCTTTATGCCAAATAATGGTTGCAAGGACTGCACCGACGTTATTCGTTTTACACTATCCAGGGGGCACGTGTAGTTTGAAGATATGCTACGGATGCGAGTAACACTACCCCCTCCCCCCACAACGCTTTACGATCCTATTAGACAGCTACCTACGGTTGAAAGTGGATTCGGAACTACTACAAACATTCATGGCACTACGGGATTCAAACAATAAACCTATAGTACCAAGCCTATAGTATTATTTTATAAAATAATAACACTTTTTTAAGATTGACTTACAGTCCGTTAGTCTATTTAATCTATCTAAAATTAAATCTTAATTATATTATTCTTCAAAACATTTTTTTGTCCTAATGCAGCTGGAAAACACTTAGACAATTTTCTTCGATTCCTTAAGGCAAACGCTGCACCGACGTTACTCTCTTTGCATTACCCAGGAGGTGCGGTTAGCTTGAAGATAAGCTACGGACGTGGAGTAACAATGCCACTTCAACGCTCTACGATCCTTTTAGACCGGGATCTACGGTTTAAAGTGGATTCCGAACCACTACAAGCATCCATGGCACCACCGGGACTAGCACCCGAAACCTATGGTACCGAGAGCTAGAGCGCTAGCCACTCGGCCAGTCAGGCCCCCATTCTTCAAAACATCGTTAGAAAATTGATTGGATAAAGAAGTATATGCATTGAAATTGCACATATAACGATAAAACCTTAGAAGATATATTATTGCATTTAGCCTTCAGTTTCCACTTGTATACTTGGTTAAATACAAGTAATTAAAACTACGCCCATCATTTTTCTTGGGCATTTTGCGACAGTTTGAAAACAGTGTGCTACAAAAAAAATTAGATAGATTTGCAATATAAAAGTGAATACAGTTGATAAAAAATATTTTTTTTCTCGGACCATAAAACTTTTATTCGTTTTTTTGTCCGCTTTTGCGTCTGAAACGGGTGTAAATCTCATTATAGTTGTCGTCGGAAAATGCCCTGGTTGTTCCCAAACCGTGATAATTGGAAATAGTGTGGGCGAAAGAGTTGTTTGGATTTGTTCCCTGACTGTTTATTCCCTGGATAGAAATAATGCTCTTTGCTAATGGCAGTATCAATATGAGAAGAACGTACATTTGTCATTAGCAAATCACTCAAAAGTTATATTCTAAGTGTCTGTCTATAATGCAATAATTAAATCGTTTTTTTTACTACTGTGCCCAAAAAGTAAGATCAATAATTTTTTTTTTTCCAAAACTGTTCTTCCAAATTTATTTCATCGCCTTCACAGTAATTCCCTCCGGACACAATGCACTTAGTCCAACTGTTTTTTCCAATCCTCAATGCATGCTATAATGTCATCGTCACGGATGGCCTTCAAAGGGAGCGTCGATTCACGTTGAATCTCTTCGATCGACTCAAAACGGAGTGCCCGGAGGGGTCTTTTGAGTTTAGGGAACAGCCAGAAGTCGTGCGGTGTCAATTGGGTGGTTGTGGAACGATATAGGTTTCACTTTTGGCGAAAGTCACGAAGAATCCATGCAGTGTGAGCTGGCGCATTCAGTGTTTTCGGTACCAATCGAGATTTGACGCGTTTGGGCGATCCTTTTGAAATTCGAACGTCATCAGCAAGGTCTCTAATTGTAAATCGACGGTTTGCAGGCACCAAATCTTCAATTTTTTGGACGTGAACTTCGTCGGTTGAGGTTGGTAGTGGGCTCTTCGTCTTCAACGCGTACTCTGCCTTCTTTGAACTGTTTACACCACTTTTAAACACTTCTTTCCGATATAGGAATTCTCACCGAATGTATTATGCAACATTCTATAGTTATAAAAAAAAAGCAATTAAAACGGCATCCATCATTTTTCTTAGACACTTTGTGACATCAAATTCGAAAACAGTTTACTACAAACGAAAAAATCAGATCGATCTCTAATATAAAAGTGAATGCAGCGGAAATTTTTTTTTTTTTTTTTTTTGGACCATAAAACTTTATTCGTTTTTTTGTCCGTTGCGTGTGAAACGGGTGTAAATCTCGTTATAGTTGTCAGAAAAAGCCCTGGTGTTCCCAAACTGTGAGAACGGGAAATAGTGTGGGAGAAAGAGTTGTTTTGTTCCCTGACTGTTGGTTCCCCGGATAGAAATAAGGTTCGTTGCTAATGGCAGTATCAATACGAGAAGAACATACATTTGTCATTAGCAAATCACTCGGAAAGTTATATTCTAAGTATCTGTCTATAATACAATAATTAAATAGTTTTTTTTACCACTGTGTCCAAAAAGTAAGACCAATTATTTTGTTTTCAAAAACTCTTTATTTATTCTTCCAAATTTGTTTCATCACCTTCAAAGTAATCCCCTGCGACCACAATGCACCTATGCCAACTATTTTTCCTAGTCTTCAATGCATACTAAAGTCATCGGCAGGGATGGCCTTCAAAGTGTGGGGCGATTCACGTTGAATCTCTTCAATCGAATCAAAACGGTGTCCCCGTAATAGTCTTTTGAGTTTAGGGAATAGCCAGAAGGTGAATACGGTGGCTGTGGAACGATATGGGTTTTATTTTTGACAAAAACGTCGCAAAGAATCGATTTAGTGTGAGCTGGCGCTTTCGGTGTTTTCGGTGCCAATTGAGATTTGACGCGTTTGAGGCCCAAAATGGAATTGACCGATCCTTTTGAAATTCCAACATGATCAACAAGGTCTCTAATTGTAAATCGACGATTTGCCAGCACCAAATCTTTAATTTTGTGGACGTGAGCTTCGTCGGATGAGGGTCGACCAGAGGGCTCTTCGTCTTCAACGCGTAGTCTGCATTCTTTGAATTGCTTATACCATTTGTAAACATTTCTTTCCGATATAGGAATGCTCACCGAATGCCTTCTGCAACATTCTATACTTGTATAAAAACAAGTAATTAAAGCTGCATGTCATTTTTCTTGGGCACTTTGCGACAGCCAGTTCGAAAACAGTTTACTTACAAACGAAAAAATCAGATCGATTTGTAATATAAAAGTGAATGCAGCGGAAAAAACATTTTTTTCTTGGACCATAAAACTTTATTCGTTTTTTGTCCCTCTGCGTGTGAAACGGGTGTAAATCTCATTAGAGTTGTCGGAAAATGCCCTGGTGTTCCCAAACTGTGATAACTGGAAATAGTGTGGGAGAAAGAGTTGTTTGGTTTTGTTTCCTGACTGTTGGTTGCCGGGATAGAAATAATGTTCGGTGCTAATGGTAGTGTCAATACGAGAACATACATTTGTCATTAGCAAATTCCTCGAAATCAGTTATATTTTAAGTATCTGTCTATAGTACAGTAATTCTTTTTTTAAATGAATACTAGCAAATTATTATTCTTTTCATTTTGATATTTATTTTAATTGATTATAATTTATCTGTAGCTTTTGTTTTAACCGTAAATATTGGGTCTTATTTATCCAGTTTTATAGATATTCTGTGCAATCAATGCATTAAATGTTTTTGTTCATAAATATTTCACGTAAAAATTTAAGTACTATGTAAAATAATTAAATAATTATGTGAATTTAAGTGTGGTTAAAAAAATTTAGTTAAAACACTTATTTATAAATCAAATTTTGTAAAGGATATGTACAAAAATTTTGAATATTTTAAAATCCAAAAGTAATTTTTTAAACAATAAATACAAAATTACTACGGATGCATCGTGTTCAACCAATGTATGATAAAAATAATTTACCGACGGGAGACTTTTCCATGTAAATTCTTCGTATTTCAGTGTTCTGTAGGAGTCTACTTGGAATATCAAACTATCTAGCATGAACTATAATGTTTTATAATATTTTGTAGGATAGTCTTTTTAATATTTTGACATATTATTTATTATTTCTCTGTTAAATAACTAATTTTTTAAAATTTTTTTAATTTAAATCAATTTAGTATTTCTTAAAAAAAAAAAAAAAACTAGTTAACAGCTGAATCTTGCATTTGTGTCATTCAACAATAACTACCTGGGAAAAAAATGTCGTTAACGGTGTTAACCATAAACGCTTATATAAATTAACGGTTAATTTTAACAAGTCTTATTTTTTTAATGTGTGGTTAAGTTATGTACATGAATACTAACATTTATTTGAATTGTAACAATAAAATATACACTCAAGAGCCAAAACATTATGACCAACTGCCAATAACGAGTTGACCCACCTTTGGCGCGCAACACAGCTTCAACCCGCCTTGACATGGCAACTGGCGTACCGATTACGGAGTACCAACAGGGGGAAATACCCCTTAAACCTCCTCATCTTAATTCATAGATATGCTTGGAATTGTAATAGGCTGCTTAATTATTGTTAGTAAAATTAAAGATAAAAGTTTCTAAAAATTCAAATTAAAGTAGGTACTCAAAGATTTAAAATACTATTGATAAAAAGTAAGATAAAAAATAAACGAATTTAAAAGTTAAGTTTTAAATTCGGTACAATTAGGGACCAGTTGTCGCTGCCGTAAACATATTGCAAAAACGTAAACAAACAAACAACTTTGTTTACCAACACACTCAGGGAATTATGCTGAACGGTGCCTTGGCATGGATTAATACCACCATTTAATACCAGTTAAATACCACTTCCACCTGATCACGTGCCTTCCACGTCATCCAGGCGAGTTCATTGCAAAATGTAGGGGTGGTCATAATGTTTTGGCTCTTGAGGGGATTTATTATGAGATTTACTAAGAGCGATTTACTAAATATATTACATTTATGTAATATATTTTTTTGATATTCCACAACTGCAGTATTTTTTGGTAATTTTTTTAGTTGTATCTTAACTGGAGTTAAAACTTTGAGTAATATGCTAAATATTGTACAAAAAGTAGAATTTTTTTACAGGTGTTAAAATCTAAGGCTAAAATCAAATCCCTGCTATCCGATGAACTGAGTCGATTGGCATTAAACTCCACATAGCGCCAAGGTTACTAAACACTGTTAAGTAACTGCTGAAACATCTGCTAAATTACCTTACCCCTTTATATAGATAAAGAGATTAATGTAACTATATTTACAAAAAATAGCTGACTGCATCTACAGTCAACATTGAGTGTACACTGCTAAAAGTAACAATTTTTCGTTTCGTTAACTGCAATTGAACGCTATTACGTTAATATTTACACAATCCTACTAACTATCTACTTATACGCTGAATCAACGCGAATAATAGAGAAAAACTCGCAATAGTATTTGAAAAGCCTGTTACAATGTAAAAAGTGTTTGGAAGTAATAAAAAAATAAATAAAATTTATTCGTTCAAATTTCTCCATTCATTTCATTCGTTCATTATTTTAACGAGTGTTTTAGGTTTTGCCAATCAATAATTTGTAGTTTAATAATAATAATAATAGGTAAATAATTTTAGCAAATATTTTTTTGAAAATTCTCTTCTGTAACATCTAGCGGCCTGGTGGCCAAGTGGCTAGCGCTCTGGTCTTTGGTATCCCAGGCTCCAGGTTCGAATCCTGGCGGTGTCATGGATGTTTGTTCGTGGTTCGGAATCCACGTTAAACTGTAGGTCCACGTTAAAGTGAACTGTTTAGCCCAAAGTTTGCACAAGATGACCGTAGAGCGACCAACCAAACCAAACCAATCTGTAACATCTAAACGTATTAAAATAAAGATGGACTGGAAGAGGATCCATCTAGACTTCCCATCAATAACAAACTGCTTATATGTGCACATTAAAAAAAAGAAACATACTAAGCGTGCCTAATTTCATCATTTAAAAAAAAAAAGCACCTATATTATTCATATTTGAAGAACTCAATAAACTCGTACTTTATCGCAAGTCCGTAAATCAATGCGTGGTAATTAATGCTCTTTGTTAGACAAAAACGAAACACTTGACTACAAATATTTTTCTTCGCTCATGCTTCTATTTGCTGAAGAGTAGAAGAACATTTTTTTATTTCAGACGCAGAGCGATGTTATTTCTTTCGAAAAATTTCAAAGAAGCGTCCGAGAAAAGCGTAACGTTCATTTTAGCTGCCTTAATGGTCTCAAAAAAACATGCCTGGAAGAGAAGTGGACGATTTTTATGTTTATTTATTGTTGTTGTTTATTTTGTTTCATTTCATTAAAGTGAAAAATATTCGTGTATATTTTAATGGAAGTAGCATATTTTATTAAATAAGTTTTGATTAATAAATGTGCTTTTTTGCTTCATCAATCTGTTTGAAATACGATGTCTTTTTTGGAAAATGGTTGATTTTTTTGAGATGTGTACACTTTTTTAGAGACCTGATGGCGGAGTGACGAGATCTAACACTCGATGCCACAGGCTTCGGGTTCGACTCCCGGCTGTGCCATGTTTTAGGTGGTTCGGGATCCAGTTTAAACCGTTGGTCTTGGTATAATATGATTGTAAAATTATGCGTAGGACCACTACACTACATCACTACACCACATCACTGTGCCTAGAGCTGAGTTGAACCTTACAGTATGGAAATGATGTGGATGAGAAGAAGTCTTATTGGGCTTTGACTTTCGACGGTCATAAGAGACCGAGACCTACACCTTAAAGTGGGTTCTGAACCACTATAAACTTCCGTATCACCAAATATCCATGGCACCGCCAGAGCACTAGCCACTCGGCCGTCAGGTCCCTACTGTTAAATAACTGCTAAAATACTTTCTCTATACAAAGAGATAAATTCATATATACTGAAAAAAAATAGTCGACTCCTATAGTCATCTAGCGTCGACGTTGTGCACTACTGCTAAAAGTAACTGTTAATTTTTCGTTTCTCTAATTGCAGTTGAGCTCTATTATTTTAATGTTTGCACAATCATGATATCTATCTACTTGTACACTGAATCAAGAAGAGCAGTAGCGAAAAAAACCACACTAGTATATGAAAAGTTTGTTAATATATAAAACGATATTTTGGAATTAATGAACAAATAAATCAATTTTATCCATTCAAATTTCACAATTCATTTTATCCGTTTTCCAATTTGTCAATTCATTTTATCCGTTCCAATTTTTCCATTTTATATGTTCAAATGACTTGCTATTATTTCAACAAGTTTTTCAATCTTTACCTATCAATAGTTTTTAGTTAATAATAACAATAAATAAATCATTATAACAAATATTTTTTTTAGAGAAGAAATTTTTCAAACATCTAAAAGTATTAACATAAAAATAGACTAGAAGATGATTCATCTACGCTTTCCACCAACAACAAATTGTTTAAATATGCAAATTAAAAAAAACGAAAAATACTAAACGTGCCTAATTTTATCATTTCTATAAAAATAAATGCCAATTCTATTCATATTTGAAGAACTCAATAAACTCGTACTTTATCACAAGTCCCATAAATCAATGCGTGGTAATTAATGCTTTTCTGTTAAACAAAAACGAAAGAAAATGGGAAAGAAACACTTGACTACCAATAATTTTCTTCGCCAATGCTTCTATTTGCTCTAGAGTAGAAGAACTTATTTTTTATTTCTACGCAGAGCGATGTTATTTCTTCGAAAAATTTAAAAAGCGTAACGCTAATTTTAGCTGCCTTAATGGTCCCAAAAAACACGCCTCGAAGAGAAGTGGAGGATTTTTATGTTTATTTATTGTTGTTGTTTTCTGTGTTGTTTCGTTAAAATGAAAAATATTCTTGTGTATTTTAATGGAAGTTTCATATTTTATTAAGCATGTTTTGATTAATAAATGTGCTTTTTTGCTTCATCAATCAGTTTGAAATACGATGTCTTTTTCGTAGATTGTTCATTGATTTTTGAGAGGTGTACATTTTTACGGGACCTGATTTCGGAGTGACTGGCGCGATGTGCTCGATGCCGCAGGTTTCGGATTCGACACCTGTCGCTGCCATGGATGTTTGTAGTGATTCGGAATTCACTTAAAAGCATATATCCTGGTCTAATACGAATGTAGGGTGTAGGGTTGACAGCCTTACCTTTTAAAAAGAAACCATTCCATGTCTCAAAATCTACCAGCAGACGGCCTTGCCCACCAGGTGTGTTGCTCTTCTGTCAATTTTTGCACACTTTAGGCTCGTTATACCGGGACCTACAGTTTAAAGTGGATTCCGAACCAAAAATCCATGCCAATGCAATGATTCGAACCTAAGGGCTGTGGTACTAATGGCTAGAACACTAGTCAATTCGCCATCAGGCCGCTTTCTGCAACTATATTTAAGCGCTTTTATGTTGATATTTGCACAGTCCTGCTAACTATCTACCTACACTGAACCATCAGAAAAAGTAGTAGCGAAATTTAAAAGCTTGTTACTATGTAAAATCTTCCGAGATAATATTTTGGAAAGAGTGACAAAAGGAATCAAATCCATGCGTTCATATCTGTCCATCTAATTTCATGCGTTCATATTTGTCCATTTAATTTCATGCGTTCAAATGTGTTCATTTAATTTCATGCGTTCAAATGTGTTCATTCATTTAAATTTTTAAAAATCAATAATTTATAGTTTAATAATAAAAAAAAATAATTTTAACAAATATTTTAATTTTGAAAATTCTCTTCTCTGACATCTAAACGTATTAAATAAAAACGGACTGGAAGATGATTCATCTACGCTTCCCATCAATAACAGATTGTTTAGATGGTCATATTAAAAAAAATGAAGCATACTAAACGTGCCTAATTTCAGCTTTTCTTTAAAAGAAAAAACGCCAATGCTATTCATATTTGAAGAACTCAATAAACTCGTACTTTATCATAAGTCCCCATAAATCAATGCTTGGCAATTACTGCTCTTTGTTAAACAGAAACGAAGAAACGAAACACTTAACTCCAAATATTTTTCTTCGTCCATGCTTCTATTTGTTGAAGAGTAGAAGAACTTCCTTTTTTTATTTCTACTCAGAGCGATGTTATTTCTTCGATAAATTTCAAAGAAGCTTCCAAGAAGAGCGTAGCGCTCATTTTATCTGCCTTAATAGTCTCAAGAAACATGCCTGGAAGAGAAGTGGACGATTTTTATGTTTAGTTATTGTTGTTGTTTTTCTGTTTTTTTTCGTTCAAATGAAAAATATTCGCGTATACTTTAATGGAAGTTGCAGATTTTATTAAGTAAGTTTTGATTAATAAATGTGCTTTTTTTGTTTTATCAATCAATTTGAAATACGATGTCGTTTTCGGAGATGGTTGATTGATTTTTGAGATGTGTACACTTTTAAGGAGCCTGATGGCGGAGTGACTAGATCACTGGAACTCGATGCCGCAGAGTTCGACTTCTGGTTGTGTCAAGCGTCCTGAGGGCCAATTGGCTAGTGCTCTGCCTTTGGTTCCACTTTCTCCCAGTTTGAATCCTGGCGGTGGCATGGATGCTTGCTAGTGGTTCGGAATCCACGTTAAACTGTTGTTCCCGTCCGGTTTAGAACTCATGTGCACAAAATGAACGTAGAGCGACAAACCAAATCAAACCTGGCGGTGTCAAAGATTTTGTTTGTGGTTCGAAATCCATTAAACCATAAGACCATGTATATGACTGTTTGGCGTAGGTCTGACGATCCTATCATGTAAAAAAAAAAAACTCTTTCCTTGAAATCTGTCAGTAGGTAGACGGCCTAGCCCACCATGGGCTGTAGTGCCAGGGAATCAGTGCACTTTTTGACAAGTTGAGGAGTAGTGATGGCACTGTGTATGTAAAATTTTAAACCAGTTTTCCGGTATATTTGAAAACGAGTAAATAGGATGTTAAATCCAATTTTAAACCCTTTGTAAAAAATACGAAAATCGTTAGATTCGTGCAACAAACACAAAAAATTATTCATTAGAATGTAACATACGTACATACGAAGATTATTATATGATAATGAGTGAGACAATAACCTGTTAGTACAGTTAGCAATTTTTTTTCATTGAAGGTCAATTGGCTTGCTCTCTGGCCATTGACAACACAGGCTTCACGTTCGAATCCTGGCGTGGCATATCTGTTTGATGGTTGTTCAGAATCCACGTTAAGCTGTAGGTCCCGGTCTAACTAGCCCAAAGCGTGTGCAAAATGATAGTACAGCGACAAACCAAACCGAAAAGATATTTCGGAATGAATGAACAAATGAATCAAATACATTCTTTCAAATTGGTCGATTTATTTCATTAGAATTAGTTATTCGTTCAAGTGACTTACCACTATTTTAACGTGTTTTTCAATTTTTCATAATCAATAATTTATAGATTAAGAATAATAATTAAATAATTTTAACAAATATTATTTGGAAGATTCTCTTCACTAACATCTACACGTATTGAAATAACAGTGAACTGAGAGATGAGCCAGCTAGGCTTCCCTTCAATAACAAACTTTTTAGATGTGTATATTAAAAAAACTAAACACACTAAACGTGCCTAATTTCATCATTTCTTTAAAAAAAAAAACCGCCAATGTTATTCATATTTGAAGAACTCAATAAACTCGTACTTAATCACAAGTCTCGTAAATCAATGTGTGGTAATGAATGCTCTTTGTTAAACAGAAACGAAACACTTGGCTACAAATATTTTTCTTCGCCCGTGCTTCTATTTGCTCAAGAGTAGAAGAACTTCCTTTTTTATTTCTACGCAGAGTGATGTTGTTTCTTTTCAAAAATTTCAAAGAGGCGTCCGAGAAAAGCATAACGCTAATCTTAGCTGCTTTAATGGTCTCAAAAAACATGCCTGGAAGAGAAGTGGATAATTTTTGTATTTATTTAGTGCTGCTTTCTTGCTGTTTCATTTCGTTAAAATGAAAAATATTGGCATTTTAAAGGAAGTTGCATGCTTTATTAAGTAAGTTTTGATTAATAAATGTGTTTTTTTTTTTTTGGTTCATCAATCATTTTAAAATACGATGTCTTTTTTTCAATAAATAAATTCATTTGTTCATATTTGTCTATTCATTTTATTTGTTCATATTTGTCTATTCATTTTATTTGTTCATATTTGTCTATTCATTTTATTTGTTCATATTTGTCTATTCATTTTATTTGTTCATATTTGTCTATTCATTTTATTTGTTCATATTTGTCTATTCATTTTATTTGTTCATATTTGTCTATTCATTTTATTTGTTCATATTTGTCTATTCATTTTATTTGTTCATATTTGTCTATTCATTTTATTTGTTCAAATTTGTCTATTCATTTTATTTGTTCATATTTGTCTATTCATTTTATTTGTTCATATTTGTCTATTCATTTTATTTGTTCATATTTGTCTATTCATTTTATCCGTTTGTTCATATTTGTCTATTCATTTTATTTGTTCATATTTGTCTATTCATTTTATTTGTTCATATTTGTCTATTCATTTTATTTGTTCATATTTGTCTATTCATTTTGTTTGTTCATATTTGTCTATTCATTTTGTTTGTTCATATTTGTCTATTCATTTTGTTTGTTCATATTTGTCTATTCATTTTATTTGTTCATATTTGTCTATTCATTTTATTTGTTCATATTTGTCTATTCATTTTATTTGTTCATATGTCGATTCAGTTTATCCGTACAAATGTCGATTCAGTTTATTTTATTTGTTCATATTTATCTATTAAATCATTTCATTCGTTCAAATTTGCCCATTTATTTCAATTGTACAAATGACTTATCATTATTTTAACAAATTTTTTTAAAATTTTTACCAATCAATAATTTAGAGCTTAATAATGATAATAAATAAATGATTTTAACAAACAATTTAATTTTGAGAATTCTCTTCTCTAACATCTAAATGCATTAAAATAAAAATGGAGGGCAAGATGATTCATTTAGGCTTCCCGTCAATAACAAATTGCTTAGATGTGCATATTAAAAAAACGAAGCATACTAAACGTGCCTAATTTCATCATTTCTTAAAAACCGCCAATGCTATTCATATTTGAAGAACTCAATAAACTCGTACTTTATCACAAGTAACGTAAATCAATGCGAGGTAATGAATGCTCTCTGTTAAACAAAACGAAGCACTTGGCTGCAAATATTTTTCTTCGCTGATGCTTCTATTTTTCAAGAGTAGAAGCACTTCTTTTTTTTATTTCTACGCAGAGCGATGTTATTTCTTCGAAAAATTTCAAAGAAGCGTCCGAGAAAAGCGTAGCGCTCATTTTAACTGCCTTAGTGGTCTCAGAAAACATGCCTGGAAGAGAAGTGGACGATTTTTATGTTTATTTATTATTGTTGTTGTTTTTCTGTTTCGTTTTGTTAAAGTGAAAAATATTCGTGTGTATTTTAATGGAAGTTGCGTATTTTATTAAGTAAGTTTTGATTAATAAATGTGCATTTTTGCTTCATCAATCAATTTTCCAATGTGATGCTATTTTCGAAGATTGTTTGATTTTTGAGATGTGTACACTTTTTCGGGGCCTGATGGCGGAGTGACTAGATCTCTGGTGCACTTTAAGGTGCCATAGGTTTCTGGTTCGACATCCAGATGTGCCATGGATGTTTGTAGTGGTTCGGAAACCACTTTAAATCGTATGTCCTGGTATAATATGATTGTAGATTGTTTGGCGTAAGTCGACTACTATTAAACCACATCACTGTGCTTAGAGCTGAGTTGCACCTTTACAGTTTGTGAATAATGTGATTGTGAAGTCTGAACTCTGTGACTCTCTATATATACGTGAGACCGCGACCTACGGCTTAAAATGGATTCCGAACCACTACAAACATCCATTCCACTGCCAGGATTCGCACCTGAAGCCTGTGGTTCCAATGACAGATCGCTAGTCAATTGGATATTAGCTTTCCCTTTAGCAAACTGGAGTTCAGTGCCATTATGTCGATATTTGTACAATCATATTAACTATACTACCTGTACACTAAATCAGAAGGAGTATTAGCAAAATTTAAAAGCTTGTTACTATGTAAAACCTTCAGAAATAATATTACGGAAAATAAATAATAAAATTCATTTGTTCAAATTTGCCCATTCATTTCTTTCGTTCAAATGACTTGCCATTATTTTAATACTATTTTCAATTTTAACCAATCAATAATTTGTAGTTTAATAATGACAATAATTAAATCATTTTAAAAATATTTTTATTTAGAGACGAGATTTTTCAAACATCTAAAAGTATTCAAATAAAAATGGATTGGAAGATGATCCATCTAGGCTCCCCATCAATAACAAACTGTTTAGATATGTACCTTAAAAAAATAAACGAGACATACTAAACGTGCCTAATTTCACAATCTCTTTAAATAAAAGCGCCAATGTTATTCATATTTGAAGAACTCATTAAACTCGTACTTTATCGTAAATCATTCGTCCCGTAAATCAATGTGTGGTAATTAATGCTCTTTGTTAAACAAAAACGAAACACTTGACTACAAATATTTTTCTTCGTCCGTGCTTCTATTTGCTCAAGAGTAGAAGAACTTCTTTTTTATTTCTACGCAGAGCGATGCTATTTCTTCGAAAAATTTCAAAGAAGCGTCCGAGAAAAGCGTAGCTCTAATTTTAGCTGCCTTAATGGTCTCAAAAAACATGCCTGGGAGAGAAGTGGAGGATTTTTATGTTTATTTATTGTTGTTTTTTATGTTTCGTTTTGTTAAAATGAAAATATTCGATATTCGTGTGTATTTTAATGGAAGTTGTATATTTTATTAAGTAGGTTTTGATTAAAAAATGTGTTTTTTGGTTTCATCAATCAATTTGAAACACGATGTCTTTTTCGGAGATTGTTGATTGATTTTTGAGATGGGTACACTTTTTTGCGACTGATGGCGGAATGGCTAGCACTATGGCGCTTGATGGTTGATGCCACCGTTTTCAGGTTCTACTCCCGGCGGTCAATTAACGCTCTACAATCTTAAACCGTAAGATTTTAGAGCGTTAATAAGATATCGTAATAAGATTGTAGAGCATTGATCGTAGAGTTGAAAACCCTTCCCCGTAAAAAGAAAACATCTCTTGTCTAGACATCTCTCTTGTCAACAATAAGACGGCCTTTGCTCACATTGGGGCTGTTGCACCACTGAAGATGATGATGAAATTTAATATAGGGCGATATGTGATAAACGAAACCACAAGGGGTTCATTTTAAAAGCAGACGAAAACATCGGCTTATTCAGTTACTTCAGAGAAAAAGATGAATAACACTTCCGTCGACTCGTCGCAGATTTAATTTCTTCTCTAAAAACCACCCTATAAGAAAATCTGTCAAGTGAGGGTCAGCTTCCCTCACTTCTCATTAGGATAGATATTTTTCAGCTCATGGTCCATCACCCATCATGATTCAATAACTCATTGCATAGTCCATATTCAATCTGTAGTTGTTTCGACCTGTGGAGTCGCTCAGACATTCGATAATTTTATGAGTCTAAATAACATATCTGCTATCGGATTTGAGTGACAGGTTATTCTCATTAGTACAAAACACTAATTGCCTGTAGTATAACTACCCATAATTAAGTTCGTCTATTGTCAAATTTGAGTGATATGATATCATGTAGTCAAAGAATTAACATTTCTTTATCCTGGGAATAAAATGACAAAACTCTTCCCGTGAGAAAAAATGCTACAATACCCTAAGTAACGATGAATCCACTACAGTTCTCCGTATCAATCGTTCGTCAAGCGCTTGACATTGGTAAAAGAAAACAATTACGATTGTGCATAAAAATAATCATAAAACCTTTGAAGTAAATGATAAGTAACACCTTTTTTCCCCTACTTCTTTTAGCTACAAATTATGACGATTATTTCTTTTTTTAAAAAAACCTCCAGTACATAATTAAAAAAATGGTGCAAGTACTAGAAAGGAAAAACT
Organism: Caerostris darwini; assembly: GCA_021605075.1. Taxonomy (NCBI): domain Eukaryota; kingdom Metazoa; phylum Arthropoda; class Arachnida; order Araneae; family Araneidae; genus Caerostris; species Caerostris darwini. Next base: position 18,151 of record BPLQ01012093.1, on the reverse strand, counting down.
TTTTTGCTTTTTAGAACTAGAAAAAAAAAAATATTAACGTGGAGTAGCGTCCTATGCACGGTCCTGAATTATGAAAAGAAATTACGTACTAACCTTGTTCTTCATTCTACAGATGAAGTTGGCTGATTCCGAGATATTCTTTATTTCTGCAGTACTACCAGAACAGCTGAGAAAAGAAAAAAAGAAAACCATGAGATGAGATGAAAAGAAAGCTAATTTTCTACTTTTTAAGACCACAATGCCTAAAAAAAGTTCTGAGAGTTTTTCGAGAAAAAAAAAATGCTTCATACTTTACTTGTTTTATTAAAAACATTCATCTTTTTTTTTTTTTTTTTTAAGCTCTGAAATGTGCATGAAAAATACAATGAGTTCACTTAAAATTTTTGAGTCAACGAATAAAAACTTCCGCTATTTTTTTTGATATGCAAATCTTTTTTTTTTTCATTTAAGGATTAATATTTTTTTTCATTAAAGGACTCTTCAATTTACTCAATTTGCATAAAAGCAACCTTTTCTAATTTTTAGTACTTACGTTGTGCTAATATGTATCATATTTTAAAAGGAGTGTTTAAAATAGAGGGTTTTTAATGTAAACATTGACACGTTGTGAACATGTAAACATTCACACCAATCGGCCTACAGGCAGCCTCTAATTTCATGAGTTTCACTTTACATGACACCGAAGATTTGACATTATCAGATTTGAGTGACAGATTTTTCTCATTAGTACAAAACACTCATTGCATGTAATGCAGCTACCCACAACCCAGCTCATGTGCTATAAAATTGAAGTGATGTGTTGTTAATATGTACTAATATCTAATGAACATTCATTGCTATCTTCTGGGAATGAAATACCAAACCTCTTCCAATGAGAAAAATGATATAATACCCTAAATAACGATGAATCCACTACAGTTTTCCGTATCAGTAATTTGTTAAGTGCTTGGCATTGATAAAAAAAATAATTGTGATTTTACATAAAAGTAATCATAAAATCTTTGAAGTAAATGATAAGTAACACCTTATTTCCTTCCTCTTTTAGCTACAAATTATGATGTTTATTTCAGATGACAGTTCTTTAAAAAAAAAAAAAAAAAAAAAAAAAAAAACACTCGACATAACGTTTTTCTCGCTAGTACTTGCTCCAATTTTTTTTTCCTTTTTTTCGCTCTTTAGAATTAAAAAAAATATATTAAGGTGGAGTAATGTCTTTAGGGAAAACTTATGCACGGTCTTGGATTATGAAAAGAAATTACGTACTAACCTTGTTCTCCATTCTACAGATGAAGTTGGTTGATTCCGAGATATTCTTTATTTCTGCAGCACTACCAGAGCAGGCCACAAAAGAAAAAATCATGAGATGAAAAAAAAGCTAATTTTCTTCTTTTTAAGACCACAATGCCTAAAAAAATTTCAGAGTCTTTCGAGAAAAGAAATGCTTGGTACTTTACTTGTTTGCGGGAAAAAAATGTTCTTTTTGTAAGCTCTGAAAGGTGCATAAAAAATATTAGAAGGACTTCCCTTAACATTTTTGAGTTCACGAATAAAAACTTCCATTGTTTTTTTTACATGCAAATCTTTTTTTTTTCATTCAATTATTATAATTTGTATTCATTCAAAACTCTTCAATTTACTCAATTTGTATAAAAGAAACTTTTTTTAATTTTAAATATTTACGTTGTGCTAACATGTGGAAAAAGCAGGATTAATATGTATTAAAAGAAGTCTTTAAAATGGAGGGCTTTTTATGTAACCATTGACACATTGTAAACATTGACACCAATTGGCCATGAGGCCGCCGCTTATTTCATGGGTCTCATTATACATGATACCGAATATCTGCTATCAAATTTGAGTGACAGATTGTCCTCATGAGTACAAAACATTAATTGCATGTAATATAAATACCCATAATACTGCTTGTCTGCTGTCAAATTGTAGTAATGGGTTGTTACGTACTTGTCAACGAATATACATCCTAATCTCCTGGGAATGAAATGCCAAAATTCTTCCAGTGAGAAAAAATATCACAATACCCTAAGTAATAACAAATCCACTACAGTTCTCCTTATCAATAACTTATTAAGCGCTTGAAGTTGGTTTGTTGTTGTTTGTTGTTTTTTATCCCACTTGGCTGGCCAAGCCCACGAGCCCATACGTACTCATGATTGAAGGGGAGGAAGCAGCTTCTGTTGGGATGGAGCACCCATAGGTAGAAGTCTGACTTTGGCTCCGTGACGCTCTTACAGTCATAGGAGACCGGGACCTACGGCTTAAAGTGGATTCCGAACCCCTACAAACATCCATGGCACCGCCGGGATTCGAACCCGAAACCTGTGGCAACGAGCGCCAGAGCGCTAGACACTCGGCCATTCAGGTCCCAAAAATAAAAAAACTTTTGAAGTAAATGCTAAGTAACACCTTTTTCCTTACTTCTTTTAGCTACAAATTATGATGATTATTCTAGATGACAATTCTTTTAAAAAAACTCCATACATAACTAAAATTGCAGTAAGTACTAGAAAAGAAGACGTTTTTTTTTTTTTTTTTTTTTTAAATTGAAATAAAATTATTAAGGTGGAGTAGTGTCCTTTGGGGAAAACTCATGCACGGTCCTGGATTATGAAAAGAAATTACGTACTAACCTTGTTCTTCATTCTACAGATGAAGTTGGCTGATTCCGAGATATTCTTTATTTCTGCAGTACTACCAGAACAGCTGAGAAAAGAAAAAAGAAAATCATGAGATGAAAATAAAAAGATAATTTTCTTCTTTTTAAGACCACAACGCCTAAAAAAAAAGTTCTGAGAGTTTCTCGAGAAAAAAAAAAAATACTTGGTACTTTACTTGTTTTATCAAAAAAAATTTGCTCTTTTTTTTTTTTTTTTTTAAGCTCTGAAATGTGCATAAAAAATATTTCACTTAACATTTTTGAGTCAACGAATAAAAACTTCCATTATTTTTTTGATGTGCAAATCCTTTCTTTTTTTATTTAAGGATTATTTTTTTTTTTCATTAAAAGACTCTTCAATTTACTCAATTTGTATAAAAGCAACTTTTTCTAATTTTTAGTACTTACGTTGTGCTAATATGTGTCATGTTTTAAAAGCAGTCTTTAAAATGGAGAGCCTTTTATGTAAATATTGACACCTCGTTTAAATCCATCGTGTGTTTATCAAGCGTATAGTAGATGTACAATAAGCAAAAAATAAAAGGAAGTAATGTCACATAGAATAGCATAAAACAACTCCAAAATATAGGTTTTGTGTGTCGCACTGCGGTAATTTTTTCTGATTTTGGGCTAATTAAACATGAACCTACAGTTAAACGTGGATTCCAAATCACTCACAAACACCCATGCCACCGCAAGGATTCGAAACTGAAGCCTGTGGTACCAAAAACCAGAGAGCTAGCCAATCAGTCATTAGGCCACCCAAAATAGAGGAAATTCGGTGTATGAAAATTTTATAATTACGTAATTCAACTTTTAAAAAAAGTATTATATTTAAAAAAAAATTCCAACTGAACTCTGCTAATTATTTTTTTTTTCTTTATTTTTATATTATGATGCACATGTATTTCCTACAAAATTGCTTTAAACTTTTCAGTATGCGTATATATAGATCACATTAAAAGGAGTCTTAGATCTTAAAATGATGCAGATTTGTTTTTATATATATTTTTTTTTTCGTGAAAAATACTTGTTTTTCTGACATTCCGCAAATCTGTTTAAAATTTCCTTACATGTACTGTTGATAAATGAGTTTTTTTAAATTTTTTTTATTGTTGTTGTTGATATTTCTTCTTCATTGGCACAGCCTTTTGGTGAGCCTACTTGTATATTCCGAAACATGAGATGAGATCAAAATCCATAAAAGATATTAAAAAAATTAATTTTCTTAATAAATTCCTTTACTGGAGAATACATTTCCATGCATAGATTCCCTATGTAATTCGTACCATACCCAGGCGTTACACAATTTCACACCAAGAACATTTAAATGCAGTTTCTGCAGTGATGCCTCTTTGAAGTTTATGCAAATACAATACTGGATTACATGTTATATCGAAAGTTCATATAGCTTTTCTTCATTGGCGCAATAGCCCCAAAGCCGTCTGCCTACTACCAGATTCTGAACCATGAATTGTTTTCTTTTTACGGGGTAGGGTTATCAGCCCTATGTCCCAGATCCATATTAGACCAGGACTTACGGTTTAAAGTGGATTCCGAACCCCTACAAGCATCCATGGCACCGTCAGGACTCGAATCTAATACCTGCGGCACCGAGCGCCAGAGATCTAGTCACTCGGCTAATTATAAGGCTTAGGTGCATTGACTAATAATTTTGTGATTTTACAACGTACTTTTAACCAATATTTTTTATGATTTTCAATTTTTTAACAATAAGAAATATTTTTAAAAGACCAGCATAATTATATATGAAAATTATTTTGTTCGCATTTTCCATAGACAAGATAAAAAAAGAAAAAGAAAAGAATATTCGTAAAATATTTATTTTTAGGTTCTTCACTATCATGCAATACATTTGTGCTATATGCATCACATAACGCTCCGTTTGCTCTATTCCATATTATAGATTGTTTCAACAATATTTCTATTATGTTTTATATAGGATATATTTTATCTGATATATTTGAGACTTTTTATGTGTATTTTGAAGGTTGAACGCTAAGAATTAATTTTAAAAGATCAGTATAGTTATATTTGGAAAATATTTTGTTCGCATATTCCATAGCCATGATAAAAAAAAAAGAATATTCGCAAAAGATTTATTTTTAGGTTATTTTCTATCATGTAATAAATCTGTGCGATATGTGTCATATAACGCTCGTTTTGCTATATTCCATATTATTGATTTTTACAACAATATTTCTACTATGTTTTAAATGGAATATATTTTATCTGATGTATTTGAGACTTTTTATGTGTATTTTGCAGATGATGAAAAAAAAATAACCAATTAGCATCTCTTCAGAAACTATTGTAACAAAATTGTTGAAGGAAATATCAAATTTCAGTCTAAAGTTTCAACAAATATTTGAAATTCTCAAGTCCGAGCTAGAAAAGAAACCTCAAGATGGTTTTAGTGTTCTTCAACTCACGATCCTGAACTTTGGGAAGTAGATACGATTGAAGTTGTTCCGAATCTTAAACAAGAATAGCAATTCTATTCGGTTTTTATTGGGCCCTACAACAATAAAGCCACGGAAAAAAAAATAAAATAAATTGTGACACAAACTCGCCAAAGTTTTCTCGATTCTTTTTCTTTATACATAGATGGAGATGCGATTTTCTTGTTTTGAAATAATAATTGAAATCGTTTTTGGATTTTGTTCCGTCTAATTATTTGCTAATTTTTAAAAATTATTTAATATATTATAAAAATGAAATCGGACATATATAAAAAATTAAAATTATTGAAATATTACTAAAATTAATTTTTAATGTTATTTAATTTAAATGTAAAGATAAATCTCCATGGATTTAAAAGTTTTAGGAAATTTTGATATTTCTATGGATTGAATCGTTTGGAAATTTAGATATTTCTATGGATTGAATCGTTTGGAAATTTAGATATTTCCATGGATTGAATCGTTTGGAAATTTAGATATTTCCATGGATTGAATCGTTTGGAAATTTAGATATTTCCATGGATTGAATCGTTTGGAAATTTAGATATTTCCATGGATTGAATCGTTTGGAAATTTTGATATTTCCATGGATTGAATCGTTTGGAAATTTAGATATTTCCATGGATTGAATCGTTTGGAAATTTTGATATTTCCATGGATTGAATCGTTTGGAAATTTAGATATTTCCATGGATTGAATCGTTTGGAAATTTTGATATTTCCATGGATTGAATCGTTTGGAAATTTAGATATTTCTATGGATTGAATCGTTTGGAAATTTTGATATTTCTATGGATTGAATCGTTTGGAAATTTAGATATTTCTATGGATTGAATCGTTTGGAAATTTTGATATTTCTATGGATTGAATCGTTTGGAAATTTAGATATTTCCATGGATTGAATCGTTTGGAAATTTAGATATTTCCATGGATTGAATCGTTTGGAAATTTTGATATTTCTATGGATTGAATCGTTTGGAAATTTTGATATTTCTATGGATTGAATCGTTTGGAAATTTTGATATTTCTATGGATTGAATCGTTTGGAAATTTAGATATTTCTATGGATTGAATCGTTTGGAAATTTAGATATTTCTATGGATTGAATCGTTTGGAAATTTTGATATTTCTATGGATTGAATCGTTTGGAATTTAGATATTTCCATGGATTGAATCGTTTGGAAATTTAGATATTTCTATGGATTGAATCGTTTGGAAATTTTGATATTTCTATGGATTGAATCGTTTGGAAATTTAGATATTTCCATGGATTGAATCGTTTGGAAATTTTGATATTTCCATGGATTGAATCGTTTGGAAATTTAGATATTTCCATGGATTGAATCGTTTGGAAATTTAGATATTTCTATGGATTGAATCGTTTGGAAATTTAGATATTTCCATGGATTGAATCGTTTGGAAATTTTGATATTTCCATGGATTGAATCGTTTGGAAATTTTGATATTTCTATGGATTGAATCGTTTGGAAATTTTGATATTTCTATGGATTGAATCGTTTGGAAATTTTGATATTTCTATGGATTGAATCGTTTGGAAATTTTGATATTTCTATGGATTGAATCGTTTGGAAATTTAGATATTTCCATGGATTGAATCGTTTGGAAATTTAGATATTTCCATGGATTGAATCGTTTGGAAATTTAGATATTTCCATGGAAATCGTTTGGAAATTTGGATATTTCCATGGATTGAATCGTTTGGAAATTTAGATATTTCCATGGATTGAATCGTTTGGAAATTTAGATATTTCCATGGATTGAATCGTTTGGAAATTTAGATATTTCCATGGATTGAATCGTTTGGAAATTTAGATATTTCCATGGATTGAATCGTTTGGAAATTTAGATATTTCCATGGATTGAATCGTTTGGAAATTTAGATATTTCCATGGATTGAATCGTTTGGAAATTTAGATATTTCCATGGATTGAATCGTTTGGAAATTTAGATATTTCCATGGATTGAATCGTTTGGAAATTTAGATATTTCCATGGATTGAATCGTTTGGAAATTTAGATATTTCCATGGATTGAATCGTTTGGAAATTTAGGCTATTTCCATGGATTGAATCGTTTGGAAATTTAGATATTTCCATGGATTGAATCGTTTGGAAATTTAGATATTTCCATGGATTGAATCGTTTGGAAATTTAGATATTTCCATGGATTGAATCGTTTGGAAATTTAGATATTTCCATGGATTGAATCGTTTGGAAATTTAGATATTTCCATGGATTGAATCGTTTGGAAATTTAGATATTTCTATGGATTGAATCGTTTGGAAATTTAATAAAAGAAAATTTAGAAATTTCTATGAATTGAATCGTTTGACAATTTCCTAAAAGGGATTTGGATATTTCTATGGAATGAATCGTTTGGAAATTCCCTAAAAGGAATTTGGATATTTCTATGGATTGAATCGTTTGACAACAGTTTTAGAAAATTTGGATATTTCTATAGATTGAATCGTTTCACAATAGTTTGAGGAAATTTAGATTTTTCGGTGGATTGAATCGTTTGACAGCAGTTTGAGGAAATTTAGATATTTCTATGGATTGAACCGTTTGACAACAGTTTGAAGAATTTCGATATTTCTGTGGATTGAATCGTTTGACATTCTAGGAAATTTAGATATATCTATGAATTGAGTCCTTTGACAACAGTTTTAGAAAATTTAGATGTTTTTGTGGATTGAATCGTATGATAAGCTAGGTATTGGTCCTCAATTATCTAAAATAAATTAAGTTCTTTAAATATTTATTACTGCAGCATAAAATATTTTTCAAAACTTTAAATATGAAAACTAATTAGGTCAATATTTTAATTTTATAAAATAAAATGTTTATTTCTTTGTTTATAATATTTTGAAATACTTAGATACATAAATTTCATTATTTATCCATAAAAGATTTTTTTCCTATAACACTACTTTATTGCTCATAGAGATACTTATAAAGTATATTATCCATATAAAAAGAAAAGGAAGGTAAAATATTGTTTAAAAAATGAAAGATTAAAATAAAAATTTATGCTTACAATGTAAAAAATAATAAACTTTTATTCTCTTTGTTCTATGGCTTTCTTCTGCATTTAGCGAGAAAAACATTTGGTTTTATTATTTAAAAACTACTCTAATAAATGCATTTTCCCGATGATTGCTATATTGAGCATAAATTTAACAAAGCAGTCTTTATCAGTTCTATAAAAAGGAATTGATGAAACAATTTCTTTCGTTTTGATGGAGTTATTTTTTATTTAAAGTATTTTTCTAACATTTATAAAAATTGGCCATTTCTTTTGAATGTTTAAAGTTCTTTCAAACATAAAATTTTTTTATGCATTAGCATTTTCAACTTTGCCACTGCGGAGAAATTTAAGCATTCAAAAATTCTGCAAATCTAATGCAGTTCCATTAGATTTGCAGTGATCAACCAGAAACAAAATATGCGAGGAATGCTCTAGATTTGTAGACATTAATAAAAGTGGAAATAAAGGGACATAAGAAAATTTTGCAAATTTAAATACGGATTTTGTTTAAATGTTAAATTTAAAAAAAAATACAGAGAAATAAAAATAATTGTCTATAATATGTGTGATTTGAAAGGCTTTTAATCAAAAAAAATTTGAATTTTTATTTGCATTCTTTTTGAAACTATCAGGTTAAAGTAAAATATATATTTATTAAATATGAACAATGTCCTGTTAGTAATTTACTGAAATCATTTTATCTTAACGATCATTTAAGTAAATGTTAATTAAAAAAATTTTTATTGCTTTTCAACACATTAAAAATGTGTTGAAAAGCAATAAAAATAATAATAAAGCTGGTTATACTAGAAAAATATTAAATTAATAAGCTTTGATTTAAAAAAAATTTCCAGCAAGTATTAATTATTTAAATTTTAAAATGACACTCTCAGCATTTGATATTACTCAAAGATATCAATTGATATTCATCGATATTTAATTTGAAGACATCGATTAATTTTCATTTATATTTAATTTGAAGATATCAATTGATTTTCATTGATATTTAATTTGAAGATATTAATTTATTTTCAATGATATTTAATTTGAAGATAGCGATTGATTTTCATTGATATTCAATTTGAAGATAGCGATTGATTTTCATTGATATTCAATTTGAAGATATCGATTGATTTTCATTGATATTCAATTTGAAGATATCGATTGATTTTCAATAATATTCAATATGAAGATATCGATTGATTTTCATTGATATTCAATTTGAAGATATCGATTGATTTTCAATAATATTCAATATGAAGATATCGATTGATTTTCATTGATATTCAATATGAAGATATCGATTGATTTTCAATATGAAGATATCGATTGATTTTCAATATGAAGATATCGATTGATTTTCAATATGAAGATATCGATTGATTTTCAATATGAAGATATCGATTGATTTTCAATATGAAGATATCGATTGATTTTCAATATGAAGATATCGATTGAAATTCAATATGAAGATAAGAAACAACTTTAAATTTTCAGCATTATAATTATGTATTCAGAAGGAATTTTACTATTTTTTTAAATCTTTTCAATGATTTTCTAACACACAAATAAATATTACACAATGTACTGGAGCTTTTACTTATTTCTATATGTACATTTCTTAAAGTTTACAATATATTTATGTTTTACTGATTATGTAAATCATTGAGATAATGTTTTATACATATTCAAATATCACATTCAGTAATAATTTCTTGATTGATACAAGCAATTGCATTTCAAGTTAATTTTTAACTAAATAACAAAAAATCTTTTACTAAACAAACAAAAAAAAAATTTAGTTGACAAGGTTGATATTTTTTTAAAAAAAAAATCATCTAGAAATTTTATTTCTAAGTAATCGAAAAAATTCAATTTCAAAACAACGAAATAAAGATAAAAAGTTTGAAAAAAATTACCTGAATAGTAAATAAAAAGAATCCCATAATTTTTTTCAATGCTTACATAATTTCCTAGACCTTTGAATAATGCATAAAGTACCTGGAATTTTTTCTTGCATCCATTTTTTTTTTATTTAATCAGTTTTGCATTAATCGATTTTGAGAATACAAAGTTTTTTTTTATGTATACTAAGTTGTATGTTTTCAAAAGTGTAAATTTGTCTGAAACTGAAATCAAGATTTATAGTTTTTCAGAATAAAGAATCTGATTTTTACAACAATCATTAACCGTGAGAAATTGTACTATTAAGGGTTGGAGCAACTCTGGATTGTAACTGGGAGTGGTTGGGTTGTGACACAGGTTTGAGAACGAAAAGCTTTATTAACAAGCGCACAAATACCACACACATGCAGTATTTAACACATTTAAAGGCATATAATTTTAGATTCGTAGAAGGATTCCACGTCTAGTCCGAAAACCCGATATTCAGTTACGCGCAGGTTGCACGAATTATACTTCCTCTCCTGGTGAGAGTCTGTAGGCCAACTTATAAGCAAGCTGCGTTAAATATATTTCCTCTCGAGATGAGAGATTACAAACTGAACGTTTCTCAGTGGCAGCGCCGAGTGAGTTGTACTTCCTCAACTGTAAAAGTCTGGAGGCCTACAGACCATTTCTCCTGAACGCACAGGCTCTTGCTGTGCTTTGGAGGAAGCACGGTTACAAAATTATACAAAAGTATGCATTTTCTTCACACATATTTCACTCATATTTTCGCAAATATTACGTTGGTCATGCATGTTATCTGAAACATAAATTGTGTAAATTATTCTAAAACGTAATAAAAATATTTAAAATAACAGAAAAATGATTAGGAGTTTGCGATTCCTATGCGAGATTGAATTCACATTGTTACTTTTTAAATTTCTTAAATCTAAGCCATTTAAATTTAAGATCAAAATTTTCAAAGTAAAGGATTTTAAATTTTCATTCATATTATCATCCAAACACTTTAAATTAAATTATCCTTCATACATTGTTCTTAATTTTAAGCTTACTTATATAATACAAAAAAATATTTTGAAATACTTTTTCATATATCAATTAAATTGAAGAAAAATCAAATAAGCAGAAGATTTTTTTTAAAAAATAGCATACTTATTGTAAGTTTTATTTGCAATGAAAATAATGCATGTAAATAGTCATTATCTTAAATGCTTGTTTTATTTTATATCAATTATTAACCGTCCTAATTTGACTATAAAAACAAATGTGTTGTGAGTTAACGCCAAGTGTTAAATTCTTAATTACCGAAAAAAATCGCGCTTAGAGTTAAGAAGTTTAATAGAATTAAGGGCTAACTTGAGCTCTCAAATCCCTTTATTTTATTTATTTAAATATCTTTAATTAATCTTATCTTAATTCTTATCTTTAAATTTCAAGTTTTACTTCTTTTATCAATAATCATCTAATTATATTATCTTTATTTTATGAACAACATAAGAGCAATTAAAAATATTTAATTGCTTGTATAGATTTTAACTCATTTGATTGACATTGCAAAGGCTCAAAATGTTTTGTTTTTTTTCACTTGAATAGTTTTTAATCTCTTAGTATATCTTATCTGACTACGAAGAAAAATGTTTGGTCTACATTTTACAATATGTTTATTCTAAATCTTATAATATGTTTGGCCTATTTTTTATAAAGATTATTGGTTTTTTTCAGGCAATTTTGAATATTTTTATCTTTACTTTTATGTTATTCTCAACGATGCCAGCACCAGTCAAAAAATTTTGTGAAGTTACTTTTACTCTATGAAACTATAATTACATACAATAAATGTAGTCTTTATGTAGCATAGCATTTAAAAAAATTGATATAACGGAAAAGTAATCGCTTTGGATTGACGTTAAGTTTTAACAACTTTTTTAATTCACTATAAATAAATAAAATATTAATTTTTACTTCAGTTTTCTAATTATATTCATATAAGGATAAAAATGTGGTAAAATCACAGAACAGGAGCCGTTGTGATTTGACGTCCAATATTATTTTCCCCAAAATCCACCAAGTAACTGGTTACGATTGTAATTGAGGTGAATTGCAAAAAGTATAAGAAACACGAGTTACCACATTTGGCGACTTATCTCTACAAATAAGTCGCCAAATCTCAACGACCCCTATTTTGCGATTTGGCCAAAAATTTTATTCGTTATCTCCAAGTGGAAAAGCTTTTAGTTTTAATAGGTCACAATATGTTTTACAAATTTGTTTTTCTGAAGTTTTTTAAATACATGAGGTAATCTTTCAGTTTTACCAATGTAGATCGCAAATAGTCTGCTATGAATTTTTATTTTCTCAATAAATTTCTTCCTCTATACTTTTGACAGCAAATTTTATTGTCACACCTTAATAAAAACTTTTATAAAAAAAAATAAAAAAAGAACCATGTAATAAAAACTAGAAATTTGACTTATAAAATTATATATTTGAATGGAGAGTTCATGACTTGTTTTCTTTTCTTTCAATGTTTCGTATTTGAAAATTATCGATGCATCGATTGTAATAAATGTTTATCGATAGAAATATATGTTTTAACACTTAATGTAAGTGAGGATTCTAATTAAAGTACTAAAAATAAGTAAAATGTAAAATATTGAAATAATATTAATATTGGTTTTAAGCGACTATTTAAGTTTAGCTAACTAGTGAAACTAATTCTTTCACAAACATTGATGAAACGATAACCATAAAGATTCACGAACATAGTATTTCTAAAAACTCTATGTTAATATATTCGTGTTTAGAAAATTCAAATTTAAATGTTATGTAAATAATTCATTTAAATGTTATTGAAAATATTAAACATTTCAATTTTTCATAAACATCACAACATTTCAATTTTCGTTTTATTTAAAAGCATTATTTATAATTTTTAATTATTCCCGTAAATATTTTGCTATTTTTTACTAAAAATATATTTAAATAACTATAGTAACTTTACAAAACTTAAATGTTAATTTAATTTTTAAAGTCAAATTGTAATTCGTAATAAGTTTTATCATGTGTGAACATATTTCGCTGGATGAATACGAGTACATATGGGAGTATACCAATGTTTAACATCCCAGAAATTAATGAAATAATTAGTCAGAATGCTACAAGAACTATCAAATTCAATAGCCACAAGAATAAGTCAAAAATTAATAAATCTTAGAATATCATGAAGAAGCAATTGTGCAAATACTGCAAGAAGTGCTATCAAATTCTGATAGAAAAGTCTGTTAAGGGATGGTTAAATTAAGTTTTATAAACATAAACTAACACTTAAACACTACTTAGAGCTTGGATGGAATTTCAAATTCTTGAGGCACACCTGTCCCACAGGAGTCACAATCTCCAGTGGGATACATTTTAAGGATTTGCGAAAAAGTTTAAAATACTTGAAGTTAGGGTATTTTTGACGGATATTTAAAGGAATGAAATCTAAAGGGGAATCCTTGGGGGACAGTTATCAGCATTCTAAATTTGTCCAGTAGATTTTGTTCTTGGTGCATTTGATTAACAGCTTCGGTGAGTTTAGGAAAGCATTTGTGATATATCGTAGTTCTTTTAATAGTTGAAGTGGAGAGAAGAGGTCAGAAGAATCAGGTATTTTTGTGATAAGAAGAGACTGAAGTTTTGATGTATGAGCTATCCTGAAATGCTGTGGGCATGAGACATTTGCTTTTATGATGTTTTAGTTCTGTTCAGGTTCGCGTCCGGTATTGCGGTATGGCTTGTCCCTTTTTAGGATCAGCTTTCCGGAAGGTTTTACATCTTCTACAAGAGGCGATAAGAAAATCTTCTTTAATATGTGGCTTCTCTTTTATGTGGCAAGGTGCTGTTGGATTATCTTATCCACATTTAAAGCATCTAGTTTGTCTGCGACAATTTGCGATTGAGTGGTGAAATTGATTACAGTTAAAACATTGTACTGTAATGCTTTCTTCAGGAGAAATGTTCTACTTGTATGGTGTATTAAAGTAATGCTTATTTTGTGTCTACCATCGTAGTTTTTCTAACTTTCAGAAATGGAACTTTGGTTCTCCATTTCTTGAGTTCTTCTTGAGCTTCTTTTCATTTCTTGAACTTTGGCCATATTTTGAGCTTATTGAAGCAATCTGTTTATATTTTGAAAGCTATCAAATACAAAATTAAACACAGAATACCTGATTTGATATTGATTAGTCATTAGTTTTAACAAATGTTTTAATTTCAGTTTTAAAACACACAGAAATAAATTAATGTCAGCAAAATATTTTATTTAAAATAAAAGCTGATTTTAAGTTTCTCAAGTTTGACTAGGAAGTTAATTTGTTTTAAATAACAACTTATACTTTACTGTTTATTTCCTATCATCACTTTTTTGGAGACATTAGGACCATCTAATTAGGATAACCTCCTATTCACACATGATAAAAAAAACTTATTTACTAGAAAATACTTACTGTATCAAAATATAATTATCGCAAAAGATGATGAAAATATGTGCTTATGCTTTTAAGCTTATTAATAGTTTGGCTGCCTCCATTCTGACTGGAATAAAGGCAGCCAAACTATTCAATCCCTAAAAGGATTTTCTACTCTTCGTAATTTATGAATATAATTATTGGAGATAGTTCAGAAGTAAGTATAATAACGCCAGTCGCTTCAATAGCGTCTAATAATATCGACAATCGAAGAAAACAAATTTCATAATGATTAATATTTGTATTTAAAAGCTTTCAAACTTAATTCGTTAATAATTTTAATACTTAACTTTTAAATAACAATATTAGTGGAAAATGGAAATCATGCTTAAATATTTTATTAAAACTATTTTTACACTATAAATTTTTATAATATTTATAGCAATATCAATGTAATTCAAGATCACGCATATTTTATAAGCTCACTCTTATTACACATTTGAAATCTTTCTCGCCATATAAAGTATATTATTAATATAGTATAACGGTAATACTATAACCGAATATAGTATATTATATATTATTATATAGTTAACCGACTATAGTATTTTATTAAACAAATTACTTCATTTCTCTAAGTAATATATGAAATATATCCTTTTATTTCAGACTGGATAATTTGCTAGAAAGTTAGAATTACAATATTATGCTGAGTAAACCAATTTTTCAAAAGACTATATTTGAATAGAACACAGTACAATATCGAATTATTCCATTTTAATAATTATCTATGTATTAAAAACGATTAGATTTGCATGTATAAATAGTTTATTTTGAATAAGAAAATCAAAACATATTTTAGGCGCATAAAACGCTAAAAACGCTAAAAACAGCTCGGAGAGCGCCCAGAGCGTGTATTTGTGACTTAAACGCATACTTGCCCATATCTATGGAAATAAATTTGCTAGGCCAATTCTTTTAAGGCTATCGACTCGTGGCGTAGCCCTACATCCTCTGGAAACATCAAAAAAATTATTCCTATGTAACTTTTTATGTTATGGCCAAGTCGATTTTTGGCCAAATTCTCCCCCTTATCCTGGATTTTCCGGGACAAATTTTAGGCGCAGCCAAAAATGCTGATAGGCGATCGAAATGTGTTCATCTGAGGGACTCCCATGCAAAATTTCAGCCAAATCGATCGAAAATTACTCCCATAAAACGCTAAAAACGCTAAAAACAGCTCGGAGAGCGCCCAGAGCGTGTATTTGTGACTTAAACGCATACTTGCCCATATCTATGGAAATAAATTTGCTAGGCCAATTCTTTTAAGGGGTTTAACTAGTGGCGTGAAACGCTATTTAACGACATACACATTGTGGGCCTCGCACGTTAATTTCTCCCGATATGGTACCCGGGTATATCGGCGAATGCCCAATCGGGACTCGGCGAGCGCATGCCCGTAACTTCTACAAATAATTTCTTAGAGACACGCGGATGGTGGCTATCGACTCGTGGCGTAGCCCTACATCCTCTGGAAACATCAAAAAAATTATTCCTATGTAACTTTTTATGTTATGGCCAAGTCGATTTTTGGCCAAATTCTCCCCTTATCCTGGATTTTCCGGGACAAATTTTAGGCGCAGCCAAAAATGCTGATAGGCGATCGAAATGTGTTCATCTGAGGGACTCCCATGCAAAATTTCAGCCAAATCGATCGAAAATTACTCCCATAAAACGCTAAAAACGCTAAAAACAGCTCGGAGAGCGCCCAGAGCGTGTATTTGTGACTTAAACGCATACTTGCCCATATCTATGGAAATAAATTTGCTAGGCCAATTCTTTTAAGGGGTTTAACTAGTGGCGTGAAACGCTATTTAACGACATACACATTGTGGGCCTCGCACGTTAATTTCTCCCGATATGGTACCCGGGTATATCGGCGAATGCCCAATCGGGACTCGGCGAGCGCATGCCCGTAACTTCTACAAATAATTTCTTAGAGACACGCGGATGGTGGCTATCGACTCGTGGCGTAGCCCTACATCCTCTGGAAACATCAAAAAAATTATTCCTATGTAACTTTTTATGTTATGGCCAAGTCGATTTTTGGCCAAATTCTCCCCTTATCCTGGATTTTCCGGGACAAATTTTAGGCGCAGCCAAAAATGCTGATAGGCGATCGAAATGTGTTCATCTGAGGGACTCCCATGCAAAATTTCAGCCAAATCGATCGAAAATTACTCCCATAAAACGCTAAAAACGCTAAAAACAGCTCGGAGAGCGCCCAGAGCGTGTATTTGTGACTTAAACGCATACTTGCCCATATCTATGGAAATAAATTTGCTAGGCCAATTCTTTTAAGGGGTTTAACTAGTGGCGTGAAACGCTATTTAACGACATACACATTGTGGGCCTCGCACGTTAATTTCTCCCGATATGGTACCCGGGTATATCGGCGAATGCCCAATCGGGACTCGGCGAGCGCATGCCCGTAACTTCTACAAATAATTTCTTAGAGACACGCGGATGGTGGCTATCGACTCGTGGCGTAGCCCTACATCCTCTGGAAACATCAAAAAAATTATTCCTATGTAACTTTTTATGTTATGGCCAAGTCGATTTTTGGCCAAATTCTCCCCTTATCCTGGATTTTCCGGGACAAATTTTAGGCGCAGCCAAAAATGCTGATAGGCGATCGAAATGTGTTCATCTGAGGGACTCCCATGCAAAATTTCAGCCAAATCGATCGAAAATTACTCCCATAAAACGCTAAAAACGCTAAAAACAGCTCGGAGAGCGCCCAGAGCGTGTATTTGTGACTTAAACGCATACTTGCCCATATCTATGGAAATAAATTTGCTAGGCCAATTCTTTTAAGGGGTTTAACTAGTGGCGTGAAACGCTATTTAACGACATACACATTGTGGGCCTCGCACGTTAATTTCTCCCGATATGGTACCCGGGTATATCGGCGAATGCCCAATCGGGACTCGGCGAGCGCATGCCCGTAACTTCTACAAATAATTTCTTAGAGACACGCGGATGGTGGCTATCGACTCGTGGCGTAGCCCTACATCCTCTGGAAACATCAAAAAATTATTCCTATGTAACTCCCAGAGCGTGTATTTGTGACTTAAACGCATACTTGCCCATATCTATGGAAATAAATTTGCTAGGCCAATTCTTTTAAGGGGTTTAACTAGTGGCGTGAAACGCTATTTAACGACATACACATTGTGGGCCTCGCACGTTAATTTCTCCCGATATGGTACCCGGGTATATCGGCGAATGCCCAATCGGGACTCGGCGAGCGCATGCCCGTAACTTCTACAAATAATTTCTTAGAGACACGCGGATGGTGGCTATCGACTCGTGGCGTAGCCCTACATCCTCTGGAAACATCAAAAAAATTATTCCTATGTAACTTTTATGTTATGGCCAAGTCGATTTTTGGCCAAATTCTCCCCTTATCCTGGATTTTCCGGGACAAATTTTAGGCGCAGCCAAAAATGCTGATAGGCGATCGAAATGTGTTCATCTGAGGGACTCCCATGCAAAATTTCAGCCAAATCGATCGAAAATTACTCCCATA
>BPLQ01012092.1:0-28988 GCA_021605075.1 Caerostris darwini | reverse complement strand
GGACTTGTGTTCCGCTTATCTATGCTACGAACAACACACCGAAAGGGCGATGAGGAGAGAACATTAAATTTCGGGAGAACTTTTAGGAATAAATTTTTCAAATTACTTTCGGTGAAAGGAAGCAAAATATTTAATAGTTTTTTCCTTACATTTTAAATTTCGAAAAATATTTCATATAAAATAATTCAACCGTCACTACATATTGTAAATCAAGGACAGTAAAACTAACTATAGCCTTTTACATATTTGCATTTTTCAGACTAACTACAGCCTTTTATTTCTGTTGTATATCATCATGTTTCACTCAAATAAGAATAAACCCCAGTTGAATGCTCTAAAGAATAAACTAAGAATAAACCTCCAACGCGAGGACTTTAAAAAGATAACTGCCCAGCGTTTGTATATCACATGGAAGAAAATATGGTAAACTCTCACCATATTTCATATAAAATAATTCAACCGTCACTACATATTATAAAATCCAAGGGCAGTAAAACTAACTTCCTTTTACATATTTGCCTTTTACATATTTGCCTTTTTCAGACTAACTACAGCCTTTTATTTCTGTTGTATATCATCATGTTTCACTTAAATAAGAATAAACCTCTAAAGAATAAACTAAGAATAAACCTCCAACGCGAGGACTTTTAAAGATAACTGCCCAGCGTTTGTATATCACATAGAAGAAAATATGGTAAATTCTCACCACATAACCTGATTATCGATGCGAGACAATTTACGCACGTTGTAATAATCGCCATTGAGTTTCCTCTTTCCTGAAAGCAGTGATTGCAAAAGATACCACCAGAGGATTCGAACCTTTGCTCTCTATGCACGAGTCGATTAAACTTTTGGTTTGGTTCATCGCTCTACAATAATGTTTTTGCAGACTTTAGGCTATTAAGACCGGGATCTACAATTTAACTTGGATCCTGAACCACTAACAAACATCCATGCCACTTTGGTTCGTGTCATGAATGCTTATATAGATCAGGCCTCTGAACTTTGCTTAGGCTTCGCTTGTTAAAATTCAAACTGATTTTCTTTACTTCAAAAATCTCAACAAAGTTAACACACACGAATCTTTGAACAAATGAAATTCAAATTTCTACTACAGTGAGACCCCGCTTAAAGCTGTTTCAGTATTACGCGGTGCTATTGTGATTCTTGAAAATCGCAAATTTTAAAGCTTAATTTCTGCGATGGACTATTCTACACGTGAATTGATAAAGCCGATGTAGAAGATGGAAATACATTAGAGATCTCTGGAAAAACTACAATGCCATGAATGCTGTAGATAACACTAATTTTTCTTGGAAAGAGAACAAAGAAATGTTTAAAAGGAGTATGGAAGATGTGTAGTCTGAACTAAGCAACGATTTCGACACTAGATAATCCTAATCCATTGTTGATGTCGACGAAAATGTCAAGTTATCTAATGAAACAAGGTTGGATAATATAAATGCACATGATATTGACAAATTATTAAGTCGGCAAGAAAATGATTTCGGTTTTCCCTTGTAAGTAAGTATATTGTACATTTTTACCTACCCAATATTACAAGCTACATTTGGTGAAAGGCTTTCCAACGACAATTAGCTATTCTGATGAGGAGAATTTGGTTTGATTTATCACTCTACGGTAATTTTTTGTACACTTTGGGCTAATTAGACAGGGAGCTAGAGTTTAACTTGGATATTGAGCAACCAACAAACATAGCCACCTCAGGATTCCCAACTGAAGTCCATGGTACTAATCTATACATTCTCTATCAAAAAAAAAAATAAATATTTTTGAAGACTTTTTAATTTAAAAACGAAATTATCAAAAAAAAAAAAAAAAAAAAAAAAAAGATATTTTAATTCAGTGATGACAGGAAGAACGTTAAAAATTTTAGGACACCGAAACCAAAAACAAGTAAACAAAATCACATCAAAACAATCTCGAAACGAAAGCTTACTTTGTTTTAATAACATTCACAAACAAAGATTAACAAAATAAATAGCAGCTCTTATAATTACAAGCAGTCAACTGGAACTCTTTAAAATGAGGATAGACGACCTCGACCCTTAAGCTTTAGATTCTCCTAATCCCTGTTATAAAAAAAAAACTTAACTTCTTTATAACCGAATCTCTAGTCTCTGAGAAATCGAAACTTCCCAATTTATTTGCTCCTTCTTTGTAAAATTAATAAAAAGAAAGTGATAACAAGAAAAAAGCAGACTGTATTTACTTAAAGAGAAGAAACGGTGAAAACGAAATTAAGAAAGAATAAGCAAAATTCTTTTAATTAGCTGTCCATGGAAATTTATATGATTTAATATGGGAAAAAAAAAGCGAAGAAATAAGATTTGCGCAAAAACCTCATTAATTTGGAAATGAATCGATGACGACACATTAGGACGCATTTAAATGCGCAACCTTCGAGATCATCTTTTTTGTTCCCTACCGATATCTTTTAACTGAAAGATGTGTGAACGCTACGTCTAGCTGTAACAGTTTTTTTTTTGGTCGCAAAGTGTCAGAATTATTTGACAATACTCCAGTCTTCTTTGTGCAGTTGGAGTATAAAGGAATTTACATTATTTAACTATTCTTTATTTATACTCTTAAACAATCTTACTTATAATCATAAGATTTTTTTTATGAGATAAAATTAATTTTGATTCACAAATGTGTCCACTTGCTCTAGCCTATTGGCCATCAGGCCACCAAAGAGTAAAACAAATCTTCAACAGATTTTCCATAAAAACGTTTAGCCACTACAACGGAAATTATGGATCAGTTTGTATAAAACGATTTAAATTTTGACAAAAGTCCAAAGGCAAGACGAAGTATCATAAATGAGATGTGTTGCTGTCTACAAAGGCAAAAGACTTTAGATGACTTCTTAACAATCAAATTGTCAAATAAGGAAAATCCCTTGTCATCTCAAACATAATAATTTTCACGAATTTTTTTTTATTACCATGAATATTTTATGAATAAAAATATATATTAGCAATAAAAAAGGCTATAATTAATGAAATAAAAAAGTATTAAACAATGGTACAAAATTAAACCTTATAAATCTTCTTATTATCTATTCTGTTTTACTTATTCCCATTATTTACATGCTAAGATGGCGTTGTTTAATGATATTTCGCTTAGCGCGGGAACTTATTAGAACATATCCCCTCGAGTTTAAGAGAGGTCTTTCCGTTCTTTTAAAATGATGAAAAGGGTGTCCGATGTTAGCTATAAGGTTTAATCAGATTTTGAAGCAAATCTATCCATTCCTGCTCTTGGGCAAATTGGAGAACTGGAGGAGTCCTCCGGAGAGTTTTAAATTCCCGAATATGAATGCCCCTAATGAGTTCCTGATTATGCTCAATCGGATTTCAAATCCAGAAACGAATCAAGTCTCGCATATGTAAGATACTTTATTTTCTGTCGCTTGGTCATTAAAACACATTTTTGGGACTGTGTTCTTGGAAACTATTGTAATTCTACGTATTTAGAATTTCCGGAAGTTTAGTATCGAGTATTGGAAGTTATATGTATCTTTCCTTTTAAATCTTAGTGTTGAAAATGATTGAATTGTAGTTAATGTTAATAAAAGAATGAATTTATTTTTTAAGTTTTTTTCTAATAATATAAAAAATCATTACAAATGGGAATTAAATTACACTATGGCAATATTAATGTATTTATATTATTCTTCATATAGATTTGGGGCCTGATGGCCAAGTGGATAGCGGTCCGGTGATCGGTGCCACAGGTTTCGGGTTTGAGTTCCGGCGATGCTATGGAGGCTTGCAGTGGTTCGAAATCCACTTTAAACCGTAGGTCCTGGTTCTAATGATGTTTTTCCTCATCCTTTACAATTGGCCATCAGACCGCCGAAGAAGAGTAGGAGTAAAATAAACTATCAAAAAACTTTCAGTCGCTATAACGAAAATTATGGATTAGTTTATATAAAACTATCTAAATTTTGATAGAAATTCAAAGAAAAGACGAAGTTTCATTGATGAGATGTCTTGCTGTCGACAAAGGCAAACTATTTCAGATGACTTCTTCACACAAAAAAAATGTCATATGAGGAAAAGACCTTCTTTATTACAAACTTAACTTATTACATAATTTTTAATAGCAAGCATAATTTATTTTGATTATCATGAATATTTTATTAATAAATAAATATATATATATATTAGCAATACAAAAAGTTTATAAATAATATAATAAAAAGTATTTAACAGTGGTACAAATTGAAACCTTATAAGTTTTC
The DNA here is from genome assembly GCA_021605075.1 of Caerostris darwini. Lineage (NCBI taxonomy): Eukaryota > Metazoa > Arthropoda > Arachnida > Araneae > Araneidae > Caerostris > Caerostris darwini. The sequence goes on along the minus strand of BPLQ01012092.1, from coordinate 24,718 downwards.
TTATTATCTGTACTGTTTCACTTATTCCTATTATTTACATGCTAAGATGGCGTTGTTTAATGCTGTTTCGCTTAGCGCGGGAACTTATTAGAACATATCCCCCGAGTTAAGCGAGGTCTTTCCGTTCTTTTAAAATGATGAAAAGGGTGTCCGATGTTAACTATAAGGTTTAATCAGATTTTGAAGCAAATCTATCCCTTCATGCTCTTGGGCAAATTGGAGAACTGGATGAGTCCTCCGGAGAGTTTTAAATTCCCGAATATGAATGCCCCTAATGAGTTCCTGATTATGCTCAATCGGATTTCAAATCCAGAAACGAATCAAGTCTCGCATATGTAAGATACTTTATTTTCTGTCGCTTAGTCATTAAAACATATTTTTGGGACTGCATTCTTGGAAACTATTGTAGTTCTAAGTATTTAGAATTCTCGGAAGCTTATAGTGTGTTGGAAGCTATATGTATCGTTCCTTTTTAATCTTAGTGTTGCAAATGATTGAATGGTAGTAAATTTTAATAAAAGATAAATTTTTTTTTTAATTTTTTTTTCTATTCTCAATCATTAAAACAGAATTCTAAGAATGTATTTTATCTGGGAAATTTTCAGTGATTTCGGCTACTTAGAAATTGACATTATTTCAAAAAGATACATTTTCTCATCGGAAATGAAATAACTCACACAAAAAAATTAAATGCACAGAAAATAATATACAATGGGAATTAAATCAAATTACAAACGGAATTAAATCCCATTGTGTAAATATTAATGTATTTATATTATCCTTTGTATAGATATGATTATTTTTTTCAAATCTTACTAAAGATAATTTTTATTATAAACTTAGATAAAAAACCTGTTACTTTATAACATTTCTTATGTTATAAGAAATGCTATAAAGTTAATAGGCTTAATGTTATTACATTTTCTTTGTTTACTTTTTTTCTGTGAGTTATTTCATTTCCGATGATAAAATGCAATGTGAGAGAAATTCGACAATTCTTATTGTCTAATTCCTCTCACTGAATTCCCTATTATTATAGTTGATGTTAACATTTTAATGGTAGTGAAAAAATCCCAAAAAATCAATATTGTTAAATAAAAATTATACATTTTATTGTAAAAATAATTATGAATGGCTATATCATAACTCCTTATAAATCCGTATTTCATTGTGAATAATCTTTTTATATACAGAATTTTTTTTTCAGACTGATAGTTCAGGTTTGCCACCACTTAGCTTCTGATACTTAGCTTCTGCTCGCAGTATTCCTTGCATCTATTGTTTTTATTTTCTCATTTCACTGCACTCAGATCGAGAATATTTTTGAATTTATATGATTTTTCTGACTTTTGCTAAATTTCATGTAGCACTTTATTATTATCATAACGTTTACCAATTTAAGTATTTAAACAATAATAATTTTTCTGTATTTCATGCAACAATTTATTATTATCATAACATTTACCAATTTATTTATTTAATCAATAATAATTTTAAAAAAAGCCAATAAGAAAAATAAAACAGCGCTTTAATAATTCAAAAAGGTCATTATACATTTTAAATTATTTTTTAAGTCTTTTAAAATATTCTTAACTCTTGCATTATGCGACTTTCTACTAAAATATGATGCATTCGAACAAGAGGAAAGGAATTAAAAGTAATTGAGCGAGCCAAAACTGCTACAGAAAGAGAGGAAGACAATTGAGATTTCTTCTTAATTTCTGTATACATTTAACTTATACTTTTTCTTAATAAAATTTACCAAACACTAAGCATACTTTATTTCTGATAGCTGAGCAATGTTAGGTTATATCTTCTACTTCATCATAAGAGTGCTAACCAGCTTCTGGGTTAACTTGTAAGAGAGCTCTTTCAAAATAATTGCTTTCATTAAAAGAATGAGAGTGAAACACATACTGTTTTATTGCGCTAGTTACTGTTCAAATAGTATATAGTAAAACTGCTTGGGACTTTTTGCCTGAGACTACTTTAGTTTTTATGCCATTTGGTTGCAATTGATTTCTTCATAGTTTACTTTCATTGCTTTGTTAGTTAAAGGATACAAAATAAAAAATATTTCATTTTGGGAATTACATTCTAGCGAAAAGATAAAATGCATCAGTATAGAATTCTTCACTAACGCTAATTACATCTACCATATAATTTGCGCATTTGAAGTGCTGTATGATTTGTGCATTTATGTTTTTTATTTGCTTACTTTGTAAAGTTAAATGCTGTAAAATTTATAAAATCATAAACAAAAAAAACTTTCTATAATTTTGGCAACGAAATTTCTTCGCAAAATTTATAATATTTTTGAGGAAATTGATTAGATATTGATTAAATTACAATTGACAATAAAAAAATTAAGTTACCTACCAATTTAATTTAAAATTTTTTTTTAAAGGATAATATAATTTCTTCTGCATTATTCTTTCTGTATTGTGGCTTTATATTGTTGTTTATTATCCCACTTGGTAGACAGCAACCTCTAGAACAAGGCCACCAAGAACCCTTGTGCTAGTGCCGCGTGTAATTTTTCTCATGGAAGAAGGGAAAGGGAGTAGCTTCTATTGTTCTGGAGAACCAATAAGTAGAAGTCTGACTTGGCACCGTGCAGCTGAAGAAAGAGGGAAATGCCTTCTAAAAGGATTTTTAGAGGAAGCTAGTATGCATTTCCGTATCGTATGGGAAAAAACCGGAAACTCCCACCAGGTAGTCCGACTAACGAGGCAAGATGCTGAACGTTACAAACGCCATCGAGCCTTCTCGTTTTTTGATAGAGTGTCTTCTACAGAGACGCCAACGGATTGAACTCCACCCCAATGCTTACCGACTCACGAGTCGGTCTGACTTCGTATTGTGACTCGAAAGATTATACTACAGTATTATTGTATTCTAAATAATATCACAGCACAGTTAAAATAGGAGATTAAAATAAAAATTCTAAAAATTGTGGCATTAAATAGGATGGTATGAGGATTCAATGTTTCAGAAGATTTCCTAAATAAACTTTTTTTTAAATTTTTCAACAATTTAATGCTCAAATTCTGCAAGACAAATACGATGAATATAGGACGAGTCATTAATGAATAAAAATTAACTTTATGTGATCAGAAGAATCAAATACTTATAAGAAAGATTATTTAAGGGTATAAATAAAGAATTGCTAAATGATGTAAATCCTTTCATATCTCAGCTGCATAAAGAAGACTAGAAGAGTATTGTCAAATACTTCTGACACTTTGCCAACCAAAAAAACTGCTGAAGCTAGAAGTAGCGTTCATACATCTTCAAGTTGAAAGATATCGGCATAGAAAAAAAAATTATCTCGGAGGTTACGCATTTAATGCGTCGTAATTTGTCGTCATCGATTCATTTCCAAATTAATGAGGTTTTTGCGCAAATCTCATTTCTGAGTTGAGTTTTTTTCCTCATATTAAATCATATAAATTTCCATGGCCAGCTAATTAAAAGAATTTTTGCTTACTTTTTCTTCATTTCGTTTCTTCTCTTTAAGTAAGTGCAGTCTGCTTTTTTTTTATGATCACTTTCTTTTTATTAATTTTACCAAGAAGGAGCAAATAAATTGAAGTTTCGATTTCTCAGAGACTGGAGATTCGGTTATAAAGAAGTTATATTTTTTATAACAGGGATTAGGAGAAACTAAAGCTTAAGGCTCGAGGTCGTCTATCCTCATTTTAAGAGTTCCAGTTTAATGCTTGTAATTATAAGAGCTGATATTGATTTTGTTAATCTCTGTTTGCGAATGTTATTAAAACAAAGTAAGCTTTCGTTTCGAGATTGTTTTGATGTGATTTTGTTTGCTTGTTTTTGGTTTCGGTGTTGTAAAATTTTAACATTCTTCCTGTAGTCACTTAATTAAAATGTCTTTTTTTTTTGCTTTTATAATTTCGTTTTTAAATGAAAAAGTCTTTAAAAAATGTTTATTTAATTTTTGATATATAATATTTAAATGTTTATTTATTTTTTGATATAGAATATTTACAGCTTTTATTTTACTGGAAAACTTTTTCAATTCTTTTAATTAATATAAAATTAATTATAAAATGTTTCTAATTAAAGTATTTTATTGGAATATATATTTCATTATAATGACGTTTTCCAAATTTTGAGTATCTATATTAATAACACTGGTCTGATGGCTGAGTGCCACAGGTTGTGTGTTCGAGTCCCGACGGCGCCATGGATGTTTGAAGGGGTACGGAATCCATTTTAAGCCGTAGGTCCCTTCCTCATATGACTGTAGATCGTCACAGAGCCTAGTCAGGTTTCTCACACACATCATTTCTAAACTGTATAGGAACAACTCAGCTCTAGGTACAGTGATGCGGTGTGGTGTAATAGAAGTGAAATAGTCACTAGCGGCCGCACATTGCCACTGAGCCACAAATCGGGCTGACTTTATAATGTGATTTGAAAGTGATACTCTAATATTATTACATACTAAACATCCCCATATTGCAATCCATTTTAAACCGTTGGTCCCGTCTAATATGACTCTTTGGCGTAGTTTTGCTGAAGAAATAAACGTACAACCCTACCTCATAAAAAGAAATCTTCTCCTGTCTGAAAATCTCCTACTAGGCAGACGGCCTTGCAACATCATGGGACGGTTGCGACCAGGAAAAAGAAGAATCTTTGGGTCCAGAAGGCCGAGTGACTAGTTCTCTGTCACTAGGTGTACAGATTTCGGTTTGAGTATCGGCGGTGCCATGGATGTTTATAGTAGATAAGAATAAACTTTAAAGCGTAGGTCCTGGTCTAATATGGCTGTAGAACTTTGGGCGTCGGTTTAACAACATCTTCTTTCTAGAAATATGACAGTTTGAAGAACGTCTTGGACAACCATGGGGCTTTTGCGCCACTGATGATGACGAATATAATTTCGTCACTGAGCCACGAGTCGGGCTGACTTTATAAAGTGACTGGAAAGGCGATACTCTAGTATTATTACATACTAAATATCACAATGATAAAATACATGACTAATATAAAATTCTAAAAATTGTGGTATTGAATAGGATGTTACGAAGATCCAATGATTTAGAACATTTTCTTGATAAATTATTTTTAAAAGTTCTAACAAATTAACACACAAACTCTTCAAGAAAAATACGACAAATACAAGTCGACATATTCACGAATCAAAATTAACTTTATCTGATCAAAAGAATCTAATTCTTATAAGAAAGATTATTTAAGATAGTAAATAAAGAATTGCTAAATAATGTAAATCCTTTTATACTTCAGCTGCGTAAAGAAGACTAGAAGAGTATTGTCAAATAATTATGACACTTTGCCAACCGAAAAAAACTGCTGAAGCTAGAATCAGCGTTCCTACTTCTTTCAGGTGAAAGATATCGGTAGGGAACAAAAAAGATGATCTGGAAGGTTGCTCATTTAATGCGTCCTAATTTGTCGTCATCGATTCATTTCCAAATTAATGAGGTTTTTGCGCAAATCTCATTTCTGGGTTGAGTTTTTTTCCTCACATTAAATCATATAAATTTCCATGGCCAGCTAATTAAAAGAATTTTTGCTTACTTTTTCTTCATTTCGTTTCTTCTCTTTAAGTAAGTGCAGTCTGCTTTTTTTTTATGATCACTTTCTTTTTATTAATTTTACCAAGAAGGAGCAAATAAATTGAAGTTTCGATTTCTCAGAGACTGGAGATTCGGTTATAAAGAAGTTATATTTTTTATAACAGGGATTAGGAGAAACTAAAGCTTAAGGCTCGAGGTCGTCTATCCTCATTTTAAGAGTTCCAGTTTACTGCTTGTAATTATAAGAGCTGATATTGATTTTGTTAATCTCTGTTTGCGAATGTTATTAGAACAAAGTAAGCTTTCGTTTCGAGATTGTTTTGATGTGATTTTGTTTGCTTGTTTTTGGTTTCGGTGTTGTAAAATTTTAACATTCTTCCTGTAGTCACTTAATTAAAATGTCTTTTATTTTTGCTTTTATAATTTCGTTTTTAAATCAAAAAGTCTTTAAAAAATGTTTATTTAATTTTTGATGTATAATATTTAAATGTTTATTTATTTTTTGATATAGAATATTTACAGCTTTTATTTTACTGGAAAACTTTTTCAATTCTTTTAATTAATATAAAATTAATTATAAAATGTTTCTAATTAAAGTATTTTATTGGAATATATATTTCATTATAATGACGTTTTCCAAATTTTGAGTATCTATATTAATAACACTGGTCTGATGGCTGAGTGCCACAGGTTTTGTGTTCGAGTCCCGACGGCGCCATGGATGTTTGAAGGGGTACGGAATCCATTTTAAGCCGTAGGTCCCTTCCTCATATGACTGTAGATCGTCACAGAGCCTAGTCAGGTTTCTCACACACATCATTTCTAAACTGTATAGGAACAACTCAGCTCTAGGTACAGTGATGCGGTGTGGTGTAATAGAAGTGAAATAGTCACTAGCGGCCGCACATTGCCACTGAGCCACAAATCGGGCTGACTTTATAATGTGATTTGAAAGTGATACTCTAATATTATTACATACTAAACATCCCCATATTGCAATCCATTTTAAACCGTTGGTCCCGTCTAATATGACTCTTTGGCGTAGTTTTGCTGAAGAAATAAACGTACAACCCTACCCCATAAAAAGAAATCTTCTCCTGTGTGAAAATCTCCTACTAGGCAGACGGCCTTGCAACATCATGGGACGGTTGCGACCAGGAAAAAGAAGAATCTTTGGGTCCAGAAGGCCGAGTGACTAGTTCTCTGTCACTAGGTGTACAGATTTCGGTTTGAGTATCGGCGGTGCCATGGATGTTTATAGTAGATAAGAATAAACTTTAAAGCGTAGGTCCTGGTCTAATATGACTGTAGAACTTTGGGCGTCGGTTTAACAACATCTTCTTTCTAGAAATATGACAGTTTGAAGAACGTCTTGGACAACCATGGGGCTTTTGCGCCACTGATGATGACGAATATAATTTCGTCACTGAGCCACGAGTCGGGCTGACTTTATAAAGTGACTGGAAAGGCGATACTCTAGTATTATTACATACTAAATATCACAATGATAAAATACATGACTAATATAAAATTCTAAAAATTGTGGTATTGAATAGGATGTTACGAAGATCCAATGATTTAGAACATTTTCTTGATAAATTATTTTTAAAAGTTCTAACAAATTAACACACAAACTCTTCAAGAAAAATACGACAAATACAAGTCGACACATTCACGAATCAAAATTAACTTTATCTGATGAAAAGAATCTAATTCTTATAAGAAAGATTATTTAAGATAGTAAATAAAGAATTGCTAAATAATGTAAATCCTTTTATACTTCAGCTGCGTAAAGAAGACTAGAAGAGTATTGTCAAATAATTATGACACTTTGCCAACCGAAAAAAACTGCTGAAGCTAGAATCAGCGTTCCTACTTCTTTCAGGTGAAAGATATCGGTAGGGAACAAAAAAGATGATCTGGAAGGTTGCTCATTTAATGCGTCCTAATTTGTCGTCATCGATTCATTTCCAAATTAATGAGGTTTTTGCGCAAATCTCATTTCTGGGTTGAGTTTTTTTCCTCACATTAAATCATATAAATTTCCATGGCCAGCTAATTAAAAGCATTTTTGCTTACTTTTTCTTCATTTCGTTTCTTCTCTTTAAGTAAGTGCAGTCTGCTTTTTTTTTATGATCACTTTCTTTTTATTAATTTTACCAAGAAGGAGCAAATAAATTGAAGTTTCGATTTCTCAGAGACTGGAGATTCGGTTATAAAGAAGTTATATTTTTTATAACAGGGATTAGGAGAAACTAAAGCTTAAGGCTCGAGGTCGTCTATCCTCATTTTAAGAGTTCCAGTTTAATGCTTGTAATTATAAGAGCTGATATTGATTTTGTTAATCTCTGTTTGCGAATGTTATTAAAACAAAGTAAGCTTTCGTTTCGAGATTGTTTTGATGTGATTTTGTTTGCTTGTTTTTGGTTTCGGTGTTGTAAAATTTTAACATTCTTCCTGTAGTCACTTAATTAAAATGTCTTTTTTTTGCTTTGATAATTTCGTTTTTAAATTAAAAAGTTTTTTAAAAATGTTTATTTATTTTTTTGATATGTAATATTTAAGTTTCGTTTTTTATATTTTACTGAAAATCTTTTCAGTTGATTTAATTAATTTTTTTTGAAACTTTATAAACTGTTTCTAAATAAAGTATTTTTTTGTAATATATTTCATTATAATGATATTTTCTAAAATTTAAGTATCTTTATTTATAACATGGGCCTGATGGCTGAGTGACTAGTGCTCGGTGCCACAGGTCTCATGTTCGACTCCCGACGGTTCAATGGATGTTTGTAGTGGTTCAGAATCCAAATTAACCCGTAGGTTCCGATCTCATATGACTGTACAGCCACAGCACATTCAGACTTCTAACCCACATCATTCTCAAATTGTATAGGGACAACTCAGCTCTAGGCACAGTGATGTGGTGTGGTGTGCTGTAGTAGAATTAGAATACTCACTAGTGGTCAGACGTTGCCACTGAGCCCCAAATCAGGCTGACTTAATAATGTAATTGAAAAGGTGATCTCTAATATTATTACATACTAAATATCACAATATTGCAATCCATTTTAAACCGTTGGTCCCATCTAATATGTTTGTTTGGCGTAGTGTTGCTAAAGAAATAAACCTAGAACTCCACCCCGTAAAAAGAAATCTTCTCTTGTCTGAAATTCTCTAACTAGGCAGACGGCTTTGCAATATCATGGGGCTGTTCCGCCCAAGCAAAAGAAGAATCTTTGGGGCCTGATGGCCGAGTGACTAGTTCTCTGGCACTCGGTGCACAGATTTCGGTCCGAGTCCCGGCGTTGCCATGGATGTTTGTTGTAGTAGTTCGGAATAAACTTTAAATCTTAGGTCCCGGTCTAATATGACTGTAGAGAGTTGGGCGTCGGATTAACAACATCTTCTGTCTAGAAATCTGCCAGCGGCAGAGGGACTTGGACCACCATGGGGCTTTCGCGCCACTGATGATGATGAATATAACTTCACCACTGAGCCACGAGTCGAGTTGGCTTTATAATGTGACTGGAAAGGTGATACTCTAGTATTATTACATACTAAATATAACAATGATAAAATAGTTGACTAATGTAAAATTCAAAAAATTTTCGCATTGAATAGGATGTTACGAGGACTCACTGATTTAGAAGATTTTTCTTGATAAATTACTTTTAAAAATTATAACAAATTAACTGAAAAATTCTTTAAGAAAAATAAGATAATTACAAGGCGAAACATTCATGAATCAAAATTAACTTTATCTGATCAGAGAATCTAACTCTTATAAGAAAGATTATTTAAAGGGTAAGGTAAATAAAGAATTGCTAAATAATGTAAATCCTTTTATACCTCAGCTGCGTAAAGAAGACTAGAAGAGTATTGTCAAATAATTCGGACACTTTGCCGACCGAAAAAAACTGCTGAAGCTAGAAGCAGCGTTCCTACTTCTTTCAGGTGAAAGATATTGGTAGGGAACAAAAAAAGATGATCTCGAAGGTTGCGCATTGAATGCATCCCAATTTGTCGTCATCGATTCATTTCCAAATTAATGAGGTTTTTGCGCAAATCTCATTTCTGAGTGGAGTTTTTTGCCTCATATCAAATCATATAAATTTCCATGGCCAGCTAATTAAAAGAATTTTTGCTTACTTTTTCTTAATTTCGTTTCTTTTCTTTATGTAAATACAGTTTTTTTCCTTATTATCAATTTCGTTTTATTAATTTTACCAAGAAGATTCAAATAAATTGAAAACTTCGATTTCTCAGAGACTAGAGATTCATCTATAAAGAAGTTATATTTTTTATAACAGGTATTACGAGAATCTAAAGCTTAAGGCTCGAGGTCGTCTATCCGGATCTTAAGAGTTCCAGTTTAATGCTTGTAATTATAAGAGCGCTATTTATTTTGTAAATCTTCGTTTGCGAATGTTATTAAAACAAAGTAAGCTTCGTTTTCGAGTTTTTTGGATGTGATTTTGTTTACTTGTTTTTGGTTTCGGTGTTGTAAAATTTTTAATATTCTTCCTGTCATCACTTAATTAAAATTTTTGATTTGATAATTTTGTTTTTAAATTAGAAAGTCTTTAAAAATGCATACTTATTTTTTAATATAGAAAATTTATGTTTCGAGTTTTATTTTGCTGAAAATCTTTTCAGTTGATATAATGAACTTTTTTTTTTTGCAATTTTATAAAATGTTTCTAATTAAAGTATTTTTATTGTAATATATTTCATTATAATGACGTTTTCAAACTTTTAAGTATCTATATTAATAACATGGGCCTGATGGCTGAGTGACTAACACTCGGTACCATATGTTATGTGTTCGAGTCCCGGCTTCGCCATGGATGTTTTTAGGCATTCGGAATCCACTTTAAGTCATAGGTCACGTTCTCATATGACTGTAGAGCGTCACAGAGCCCACTAAGGCTTCTAACCCACATCATTCCCAAACACTATAGGTACAACTCAGCCATAGGCACTGTAATATGGTGTGGTGTGGTGTGGTGTAGCAGTAGTAAAATACTCACTAGCTGCTGCACGTTGCCACTGAGGCACGAGTCGGGCTGACTTCAAAATATGACTAGAAAGATGGTACTATAGTATTATTACATACTAAATAGTATCACAATGATTAAATATATGACTAATATATAATTCTTAAAAGATTGTCGCATTGACTAGGATATTACGAGTATCCAATGATTTAGAACATTTTCTTGATAAAATTATTTTAAAAATTCTAGCAAATTAACGCACAAATTCTTCAAATCAAATACGATCAATACAAGTGGACACATTCGGGAATAAAAATTAACTTTATTTAATCAAAACAATCTATTGCTTATACGAAAGATTCTTTAAGGGTGTAATAAAGAATCGCTAAATAATGTAAATCCTTTTATACCTCAGCTGCATAAAGAAGTCTAGAAGAGTATTGTCAAGACACTTTGCCGGCGAAACAAAACTGCTGAAGCTAGACGTAGCGTTCATACTTCTTTCAGATGAAAGATATCGGTAGGGAACAAAAAAGATGATCTCGAAGGTTGCGCATTTAATGCGTCCTAATGTGTCGTCATCGATTCATTTCCAAATTAATGTGGTTTTTGCGCAAATCTCATTTCTGAGTGGAGTTTTTTTCCTCATATTAAATCATATAAATTTCCATGGCCAGCTAATTAAAAGAATTCTTGCTTACTTTTTCTTAATTTCGTTTCTTCTCTTTAAGTAAGCACAGTTTATTTTTTTTATTTTATTATCACTTTCTTTTTATTAATTTTACCAAGAACGAGCAAATAAATTGAAGTTTCGATTTTTGAGAGACTACAGATTCGGTTATAAAGAAGTTATATTTTTTTTATAACAGGGATTAGGCGAATCTAAAGCTTAAAGCTCGAGGTCGTCTATCCTCATTTTAAGAGTTCCACTTTACTGCTTGTAATTATAAGAGCTGCTATTTATTTTGTTAATCTCTGTTTGTGAATTTTATTAAAACAGTGTAAGCTTTAGTTTCCGAGATTGTTTTGATCTGATTTTATTTGCTTGTTTTTTGTTTTCGGTGTTGCAAAATTGTTAACATTCTTCCTGTCATCACTTAATTAAAATGTCTTTTTTCTGCCTTGATAATTTCGTTTTTAAATTAAAAAGTCTTTAAAAATGTTTATTAATTTTTTGATATAGGATGTTTAAGTTTCTACTTTTATTTCATTGGAATTCTTTTCAGTTGATTCAATTAATTTATTTTTGCAACTTTATGGAATGTTTCTAATTGAAATATTTTTATTGTAATATATTTCATTACAATGGCGTTTTCTAAATTTTAGGTATCTGTATTAATAATATGGGCCTGATGGCTGAGTGTCTAGCTCTCGGTGCCACAGATTTCATGTTCGAGTATCTTTAGTGCCATAGATGTTTGTAGGGGTTCGGAATCCACTTTAAGCCGTAGATCCCGGTATCATGTGAGTGTAGACCGCCTCATATGTCACAGAGCCCAGTTCGATTTCTCACCCGCTTTATTCTCAAAGTGTGTAGGGACATCTCAGCTCTAGGCACAATTATGTGATGTGGTGTGGTGTTATGTAGTAGTAGTAGGAAATACTCACCAGCGGCCGCTCGTTACTACTGAACTACGAGTCGGGCTGACTTTATAATGTGGCTGGAAAGACGATACTACATTATTATTACATGCTAAATAATATCATACTGTTAAAAAAGATGATTAATATAAAATTCTAAAAATTGTGACATTGAATAGTATGTTACGATGATTCATCGTTTTAGAAGATTTCCTTGTTAAATTATTTTTAATTTATTCAACAAATTTACAAACAATTTTTTTAAGGTAAATAAAATAAATACAAATTGACACAGTCAGGAATTAAAATTATCTTTATCTGATCAAAAGAATCAAATACTCACAAGAAATATTATTTAAGTGAGTAAATAAAAAATGGCTAAATAATGTAAACCCTTTTATACCTCAGCTGCATAAAGTAGACTATAAGAGTATTGTCACAGAAATCTGACACAATGCCGACAAAAAAAAACCTCTGCAGCTAGACGTAGCGTTTATACTTCTTTTCAGTCGAAAGATATAGGTAGGGAACAAAAAAGATGATCTCGAAGGTTACGCATTTACTGCGTCCTAATTTGTCGCCATCGATTCATTTCCAAATTAATGAGGTTTTTGCGCAAATCTCATTTCTGAGTGTAGTTTTTTTCCTCATATTAAATCATATAAATTTCCATGGCCAGCTAATTAAAAGAATTTCTGCTTACTTTTTCTTAATTTCGTTTCTTCTCTTTAAGTAAGTACATTCTGATTTTTTCTTATTATCACTTTCTTTTTATTAATTTTACCAAGAAGGAGCAAATAAATTAAAGTTTCGTTTTCTCAGAGACTAGAAGATTCGGTTATAAAGAAGTTATAGTTTTTGTATAACAGGGATTAGGAGAATCTAAGGCTCGAGGTCGTCTATCCTCATTTTAAGAGTTCCACTTTACTGCTTGTAATTATAAGAGCTGCTATTTATTTTGTTAACCTCTGTTTGCGAATGTTATTAAAACAAAGTAGGCTTTCGTTTCGAGATTGTTTTGATGTGATTTTGCTTGCTTGTTTTTGGTTTCGGTGTTGTAAAATATTTAACATTCTTCCTGTCATCACTTAATTAAAATGTTATTTTTTTTGCTTTGATAATTACGTTTTTAACTGAAAAATTCTTTAAAAATGCTTATTTATTCTTTGATATAAAATATTTATGTTTCTGCTTATTTTACTGAAAATATTTTCAGTTGACTTAAGTAAATTAATTTTTGTAGTTTTATAAAATGTTTCTAATTAATATATTTTTTATTGTAATATATTTATTTATAAAGTTATTTAAAATTGTAAGTTATCTATATTAATAGCAGCATATTATCTATTTTGCTTTTACAGATTTACAATTAACAGATTTTGTTTCTTCACTACCTTTTATTAACCTTGCATTATCACATTTAACTATAGCTTGTTTTCTTTTTCTATAGTTAATTGCTGACTTAACATTTCTCTTTTTGCACTTGATCTCTATCTCGTCTACCCTTAGTTGAAGCCCCTCTTTTTGTAATCCTAATTTCTGAAACTTCGTTTTAATTATATGAATTTAAAAGTCTCCGACTTTTCATTTGAATTTTGACCACACTTTGCAGCGACTCCCGGAATTGGTACATAGGCAATGTACACTCATGTCGATAAACTAAGGATAATGAAATTCAGGCAAAGAAAGAGACAGAAGCAAAACAAATTTGACTTATTTGTAAAGTTTATTTATTAAACAAAAGGTAAAGAGCAAAAAAGATGCTATATGTTTGACATAATTAATAAAAATTGCGATTTTTACTCCCTGGAGAAAATTTCAAAAAAGAACCTATTTACAAAAAACAGTATAACATGGTTAGTATGATGGTTAATATGGAGTATGTCTCCCGGACGATGCAATACAGGCCTTACAACGCCTAGGCATGCTGAGTATCAAATTATCAATTATCAACTATATATTTATAATGCATAATTTGCGAAATAGTGGTAAAGGAAAACTAAACGAAAAAAAAGTCTTGAAATCATGTTATCCGAACGTAAGAAAAATAAAAAGATTGAATTGAAAAGGAAATGAAAATAAAAATAAAAAATCTACTCCTAGGCCTGGCTTGTGGTTCTATTTAAAGAGCGACATATGGTAGGTGCTTGTATGTAATTCAATTGATCAACCTGTCATTGGGCTTGCGTTGCTTTTAACTACCGACAATCTTTCCATAGTGATTGCTATTGTGCTTGTGAATATTGTGATAAGTACTTTATTTATCATATACGTAGTAAAAATGCATTAAAAACGTGATGAAGTATACCTTTTGTTAGAACACACGTTGTCATTCCGACATAAATACATCCACGGATTCGATAAGGGTCGCGATATCTAGGTATGACTTCTTTAGATTTTTTTTCCTATGAAGACATCTGAAGGAATTAATATATCGAAAGTTACTACAGATGTTTTGCTACAGCTAGCTTGAAAGAGGACTGAGCTTCAAATCCATTGGTGGCATTGATTTAGTTACTGATTTTAGAAATCAGATTCGGGGGCTATTATGTCAATGTGTATAAAGAATCTCGCATAGATAATAAAGCTGCTTGGTGGGAACTTTATCCTATACGACAAACAATTACGGAGTAATTGCCCTTAAAATTCCTCCCGAAAAGCACTACCCTCCCTCAACACCCGTCGGTGGGCTGTTAGTGACATACATGAGGGACACCGATATTCCACCCTCGACTCTCTGATTGGTAGGAAGCCCTAGGTATAGGGGTTAGGTGTGGAGAAATGACAAACAAATAAGTCACTACAGGACAAGATTTAATGACTCGTCTACACACTTCCTTTGCTTTTGTGGTCACAAAGTTGGATCGTGTGCAAATCAATGCAAGGCGTGCGCATGCATGTTTCAAAGTGAACATTGATTATTTTGAATTTATTTTGATTCCTATTTAAACATCATACCATATGCGATTACCGCTGTTTCTGTTCCCATAAAAGTTAATTTTTCGTGCACCGGATCTGACGTCATTCGTTTTTGTATTTTTTCGGAAAACTATATATTGTAGAGTTATTGTTCTTTCGGTAACTTTTATGCACACAGTTTATGCAGTATTATCCAGATACCCTGTATATTCTTATATTGAAATAAATAACAACGTAACTGCAATTGAAATTAAGTAATTATATTCTTAGCAGACTGGAATTACAGCTAGGAGTAGTGGTTATCGTGGATAAATCACTAAGTTTGTTGATCCATTCTATAATGCGTAACTTCCCTTTAAGCGGTAAACTCTATTTTACCACTAAAAGCATCTAAATAAGAACTTTTAAAGTTATTCTATTTTAATGGAGAATTAATTACACCTTACTCTCACTTTCTGTAAAGAGACCCAGAATGTATTCAATTAAATTCAGGTGGACATGAGCCTGTGACACTCTAAAATTTGCACATAAAAAAAATCAATGCTATAATTATTTTCATTTTACAATCAGCTAGCATTGCCAAATAAAAAAAAAAATGTAATAAAATTTCTGCATGTTAAAAAAAAATATTATTTAATTTAAAGAAAAGCAGGCCGTAAATCAAAATCAATTATTCTCAAACAAGATATAATTTAGTGTCTACCGGAAAAATTACAGTAAATGTATACAAAGAATTAACTAAGATCTAAGTTTATTTCTTACGCATGAAAAGGAAAGAGATTGGATCAAGTAATTTGGAAACGTTGCCGGTCGAAAAATTGCTGCAGTCTGTACAATGTCCACGCTTCGTTTATTTGAAAGAGACAACAAGGACACAGAAGATCTTGAAGGTACAATCGATTCCTTCCTGAGGCTGTACAAATTTCATATTGTATACTATTTTTCAGTATATAAATCATATGAATTTCACTTGGTGATTATTATTTCCATTATTTTCTTTATTATTTCCACTATAGCAAATTCAAGATGAAAACGTCAATTTCCCTGTCCCATTAGTAAAATATATTTTTGCTTACTTTTTCCATGTCTCGTTATTCTCTTTTATTCATTTTAAGAGTTATATATTTTCCATCGTAATTTTTTTCATATTGATTTCATCGTAATGTGCAAATAAATGACTTTTCAATTTCTTAAACATTTGAGATTTGGATATTAAAAAGCTGCTTCTTCTTTTATTAATAAGGATTAATAAAGAGTTAGATTTTCTAAGGACTTAAGATTCCTTATTGTGTGTTCTCTTTTTAAAAGTTTCTTCTTCTCCAATGGCTCATGGTGTGCCATGGCCATCTGCCTACTGGCAGATTTCGAACATGAGATGTTTCCTTTTTAGAGGTAGGGTTGTCAACCCTATACCCACTTGCTCTACAATCATATTAGACAGGGACCTGTGGTTTAAAATGGATTCGAAATCACTACAAGCATACACGACACCAAGCGGCAGAGCACTGTCATTCTGCAATCAGGCCCCTCTAAGAGTTTTTACTACTTGAAATTATAAAATTATCATTAATTTGTTTTATGAATTTTATTAAAAAAATATTAGTACTTTTTTTTGGTTTATTTGAAATGATTTTATCTGTTCATTTTGATTTCAAATTGTAACATCTGAACATTTTTTGATGTTCATACCTTGTACAATTTGTAAAAGAAAAGTTCTTTAAAATTGCTTTGATAATTCAAATGATATGTTCTTACATTACATTTTTCTCTTTGAAAGGGAATTAAATATCTTTGCTTGTTTTTTATTACAAGATATTTTATATTTTGACTTGTCTTTATGTAAAAATGTCTTATTTGATATAAAATATTTAGGTTGGAATTCTTGTATTTTGTAACTCTTTAAAAAGTTGTATAATATAAGGTAATAATTTAAAATATTGAAAAATAATGTATTTTTTATTGTAATTTACTTATTTAGCATAAAGTTTTATCAATTTTAATAAAAGAATTTAATGTTTTAATGAATGAATTTAAAAATAAATAGCAATTATAATACTCCAGTTAATATTTCGGTAAACACAAATGCTTTTTGGTAAAAAGTTTCTCTTTTTTTCCTGCGTTTTACCAAAGAATTTCACAATTAAAATAATTAAAGATTATTTAGCACAAGTATATAATCAAATTAAAAATTTAAACTTTACTCATTATAATAAATTAAGACTCTTTTCGTAGTGAAATAATAATTGTTATTAATTATTTTAAAATATTTGTTGATGAAATTTTAAAAAGGTTTTGAAGATTTGATGCAAGCCATTATGTTGTTGTTTGTTGTTTCTTATCCCACTTGGCTGGCCAAGCCCACGAGCCCATATGGACTCATGATTGAAGGGGAAGGAAGCAGCTTCTGTTGTGATGGAGCACCCGTAGGTAGAAGCCTGACTTTTGCTCCGTGACGCTTTTACAGTCATAGAAGACCGGGACCTACGGCTTAAAGTGGATTCCGAACCACTACAAACATCCATGGCACCGCCGGGATTCGAACCCGAAACCTGTGGCACCGAGCGCCAGAGCGCTAGACACTCGGCCATTCAGGTCCCAAATTTGCCAACGCACGCAGTGTTCCCCAGGTGGTCACCCACCCAAGTACTGACCGCGCCCAATGATGCTTAACTTCGGTGATCTAACGAGAACCGGTATATTCAGCATGGTACGGCCGTTGGCAGCCATTATGTTATATTAATATTCAGATTTTAATTTTTCTTTACATGTGATGTAATTCATTCACAACATTATTATTGAAGTAAATTGCTTAATATCATAAATATGTATGCATTTTGAATAAAAGTTTAGTATTATAAGAAATTCAGAAAGTATTATTTTTTTATGGTTAAAGTCAAGTGCTACACAATAATGAGCATTGAGGAACACTTTACAATTTTCCAGAGTGTTTTTTTTTTTCATATATTTTAAGCAATTAATTTTATTATTCGCAATTAAATTTTTCTTAGTCTACTTCTAACCCTAAAATACGGAATTGTTTCTTACCTCAAACATGTAAAAAGTCCGGATATCATCAGTGAATTTGTATAGCAAGTTTCTGATCGAAAAACTGCTGCCTTTAATAAAATGTTCACACTTCGACAGAAAGGCTCAGAAAGATGATCTTGAAGTTTGCCAATTATCACTAATTTTTATGTCATCGATTCGTTCTGATTTAATGAGGTTTCCTCTCAAATGTCATATCTTGGCCTTTTAATTAATCATATATAAATTTCTAGGCAGCTAATTAAAAAATTTTTTGCTTACTTTTTCTTAATTTCGTTTTCCCACTTCTATTTAAATAAGTACGCATGCCTTTTTTACTGTCATTTTCTTCTTATTAATTTCTCCCAAGAAGCAAATAAATTGAGACGATTTCTCAAAGACTGGAGATTAGTATATGAAGAAGTTGTTACTTTTTTGTTTTTAATAGGGATTAAGGAATAGTTGATAGCTTAAAGGTGAGAAAATTTCTGCTGTTTTCATGTTTTCATTTTAAGAAATGGAGTTTACTGCTTGTAATTGTAAAGTCCTATTTATTTCGTTGATTTGTGTTTGAGAATTTTATTAAAAACAAATGAGTTTTCATTTCAAGATTGGTTTGAAGCAGTTTTCTCCTTTGCTTTTGGATTGAAGTTGTAACATCTGAATCTTTTTAATAAACGTTCTTTCGACCTTTACTTAATTAAAATAAAACTTTTTCTTTTTTAGATTCTAATTATATATTTTAAACGAAATAATTTCCGATCATATTAAAAATTTTACTTTTTTCTCTTCTATAACTTTTATTTCCAAGCTTTTACTTCACTGTGCTTCAATCGATTTAAAACAGCTCAATTTTATTACTTATAACATTATGAATTGTGGAATCAAGCCAATTGTGTTCTTAATTAAAAATATTGGTAATTTATTTTTATTTAAACATAGAATTTATAAATCTCAAGATTATTTATCTATAATTTAAAATATTTATCTTTAAAAATAAGTATTTTATTTACAATGATATTTAGTATAAATAATTCTATTTTTGATATTAATTGATAAGCATTAAATTGAATCAAAAAATATTTATTTTTAACTTTAGTTTATTTCTCTTCGATATATACAATGTTCTTGGCAAATATGTTAAGATATAAATAAGATAAAACTGATCTAATGAATTGCCTAAAAATTACTCTATACAAGATTTGAGTATTGAATCTTATTTAAACTTGATAAAGATTTCAATATGCTTTTTAAAGCAGTGAAGTATATTTCATGATTGCTGAGGTGTCAAATGTTTATAAAATTTTGATATTTTTAGTTTAGTGAAGTTTCAGTAGAGCTCTGGTGCTCAGGTACCACCGGGTTTCGGGTTCGAATACAGGTGGTACCATGAATCTCCCCTCTAGTGATTTAGGAAACTACTTTAAAACGTAGGTCTCGGTCTAATAAGACTGTAGAGTATTTAGATTGTAGAGGCTGACAACTCTATTCCGTAAAAGAAAACACCCCGTCTCGAAATCTGCCAATAGATAGACGACCTTGGCCACCATGGGGCTGTTTTTAAAGAAAGACGTTTTTAGAGAGAACATTTTTTCACGTTTATCTTTCTATAGGACCCTACAGACCATCCTGCAAAGGAACATGGACAATTTGTTTTCGACCAATCAGATTTCGATAATTTTGCCAAAAGAATTACAAAATGATCTTGAATAAATTATAGTAGCATATCTCTTTTTTTCTAATGCTTTATTTTGGATATGTCTATATTTTTGGATTTTTATAGTATATAAATTGGATCTTTATCTTACTTATTCCATAAGAGAGAATCCAATTATACATTAGAGTTTAAAGAAGTTTGGACCCAGATGCATGTATTGGTTAACTGATTTGCTATTTCTTAAATAATTCTTCTTAGTCATTTTCCTTTGTTATTAAAAATTTAAATATTTCTTTTTAAACTAACAGATTTCATAAATCTTTTTCCAGATACTTTTGATCGAATATATTCCTTCAAAGCTAAATGCAAAAAAACAAAAAAACATCCACAAAATTGTGATTACATCCCTTTGAATTTTCACATAAGGAAAGTATATAAACTTTTTGTTGCAAAAGTAAAAAAAAAAAAAATGATTATTTAAGAAAATAATGAAGTACTATATGCCAAATTAAATTTTCTTTGTTAAATTTCACTAAACAATTGAAACTTTATATAGTAAATAATTTAAAAAATAAAGGATATGTTTTTACTGACTGCATAAATGGTGCTAGATGATTTTCTTAATATTATGGATATTCTCTTAATGGGACTATCCTCCCATAATGGCCTATTTCACAATGAATTAGCCATTTTGCATTTTAATATATTTATAATTGTAATTTTTTGATAAAATACATTTCCAAGTTAATAAAAATTTTGTGAATAATAACAAAAAAGCAACTATTTATAATTATTTAAATACTTAGACAGTTTTATAAATTAAAAAGAATTATTTTCAGAGCCATCATTACACATTAGTATCTAAATTACATAACATAATTTTTATTCTGATATATAAACATGGATGTCCTAAATCCTTTCATCACGTACTGAATCATTTTTTTGTGAAATTAAATCCCAACACTTCAGAACACAAAAGCTGACCTAAATTAGGGTCTAACAAAGCTCCTTAAAAAGGAAAAGAAAGCAAACCAGTACTAATAAGTTCAGACCTGCTACTAATGAAGCAAATAGAAAGTTTTTCCGCTGATTAGAACAAATTTAGCACTCAGTACCTAATTAAGACTGAATGTGTACTCTCCCCTCTTCATTATCATTATCGCAGTACTTTTTTCTTTAAAAGGTGAAAAACTTTATTTAAGCACTTTTCGGTCCATAGGCCTCTATTTAAGATATCATTTATCGGTACTAGGCAACGAGTAATGTTTAACGGTAGTAAAAAGAGGTTCCTTTTTTTAAAAATTTGATCATATTCCCATTAGACCCTTGATAATATTTATTTAGGACATTAACTAGGCAAAGCAGGCGAGCTTTAGCAACTTGGTTTTGCTTGTAAAATTTATGATAATTTCTTATTTATCGATGATGACTTTCTCCATACGTCTTGTTAAAAAGATGACTTCTTATCAAAGTCTGTATTGTTTGATAAATGTATTGTGAGATAGAATCATATCGTAGTCCTAGAATCATGCAATATCTTGATCAATATTTAGTTTTTATTACTTCTTAAATTTAATTTTTAAAGAGTACTTCTCTAATAGTTCCAAACATTATTTCTATATATGTTTGTCTGATTTTTAGTTGATTATAAGTGAAATATTCAAATTTGTAAACTGAACATTATATAGGTTCAAACCGATATTATTTATTTTAACACATTGCGGAGTTAAATTAACGGCAATATCAAGAATAAAATTGATAACAACAATGAAAGGCTTATAATGGTTCTAGGCATTATTTCTATAAATGTTTTCATGGTTTTGATTGTGCTCAAAAGACAATATCTAAATTGCTTATCTTTCATTTAAGTTTAGAGTTATTAAGATAGTATATTTATTTTTAGTACATTAGTTGAAATTAGCTTAACAATAATAAGAACTAGAATTGCACGGCAACCGTATCAAAAGGCTAAAGGCTGACAAAATGTATGAGAGGAGTGGGGCACGTTAATGGTTCAGGCAATGTTATAGATGGTTATAATATTTTGGCGGATATCAAAGGAATGAAATATTTAAATTTTGTAGCCTCATTTGAATTTTACAGTTATTAAGATAAAGGTAGCCAATTTTGTGAATTAGGATTAAATGACAACAATATTGTATTGTTGACGCGCTATCTATTTCGAGCAAACATTACTTTTGGAATCATGGCACTTTAAAACATGAGCGTGAACCTTATATTTATCTAGTTTAATACATATACGTCTGTGATATATCGAAACCAGGTGATGGGTTGCTTTAAACTAGTATTTGGATGCAGTTTCATAAAGACTGAATGATCGTTGATTTATTGGCATTGTGGGACTGGAGAAACTAAATTTTCTAAGTTTATTAGAAGCGCATCATGAACAGATGGACCGGAACTAGTGTTTCAGCAATCAAATTTCAAACCGTCAGGTTCGACGCCAACTTTACCACTGCACGCTAAATCAGACTTTCAAATGCTTTGCCTATTGGATGTAAAGGTATGCAAAGTCAAAATTTTTGATAGCTTAAGTTTGAGTTGGTTCTCTTGCGAGTGATTATGCATCATAGAGTAGAATGTTTGGATGTCAGGGCTTTTGCAGTGTTACATGTGTTTTTAGATGTTTGAGTTGGATGAAATATTCCGTTGCTGCTATGTGATGGATGTTTGAAATTCAGGGAATAATTTCCTAACTGACATATTTAGTTATATTGTATTGTAGCATTTAAAGCATGGATTTGGGTTCATAGACTTGCATAAATTTTCATGGGACTAACACTATTTTTGATCATTCAAATGAGTAGTGAAGAAATGAGTACCGTACGTTTACATTAAATATAACTCATGGCATGAACTGCTGGCTTTGGGGGATTGAGTTAATCAAATTTGAAGTTTATTGATATTAATAATGTATTGTGTGTAATGTATTATAGGTGGTTATTTGAGTGAAATTTGACACTAGGTTAATTCATTCAACATTTGATTGAATTATGTTGTTATGGGTAAAACACTTTGCCATGCGTGCATCAATAAATGGGTTATACTCAGACTATAGGCAATTACATATATGAATCTTCAAGATCTATGTATATCTGTGCAGGTTCACATTATTTGAATTATATTTTAATTTGAGTTAATTTACAGGGTCCAACGCGCCACGGAATTCAGTTGTAAAGTGCTAAATGTATATTTAAAATGGACACTGAGCAATCTAGTTGATGAATTGCATTGTTCATTTGACCAACTCAAGTAGCATGGTTTGAAGACTAACAGCAGATCTATTCAAGCCTTTAATTTTTATTCACTCAGGTTGGTCCTTTGATATCCGTAGGAATGGCATTCTAGATATGTTTGAACGTTGGGTGTTGGGTAAGTTGCAGGCCACTTACCAGAGTTACTATTCTTGGAATGGATTTGGACCTGTTAGGGTGGGGAGGGCTCTTTCAGTGTGGAAACATACAGCCGGGTTCAGATCCGGGGAATTGCCATGGATTACTTTTAATGGATTAGGATTCTACTTTAAACCATCAGTTTTCCCAGTGCTAATATAGCTATAGAGTGTTGGGTATCAGGTTTACAGCTGGCACGGCCTTAGTCCTGCCCATAAACAAAGAGAGAGCATCTCCTGTCTGCTTGAGATCTTGCCATGGGCCGAGACATGAAGCATGGGCACACCATGGGCTATTGCGCCATTGGGGAAGAGGAGTATTGGTTGGAATTGGTTATCAAGGTTTTATGTGTGCAGGCAGCAGCATCATGTAACGCTGGGCTTATTTTTGTGGTTTCACCCTGTGAAATGGTGAGAGCTCATATTTCTGGATCAAGGTATCTAGCTTGCGAGAGCAATAGCGCTACAAGTGGTATTAACGCACGTTTTCTATAGCAGCTATTATTACTAACTAGTTAAGGAATAGAAGTAAGTTTTCATACGTGTTTTATTAAAACTAGATACTGGAAATTTATATAGAATAGATTTTAATAAATAAAATGTATAAATAGATGTATTTGATGTTAATGTACTTTAAAAGTCTAGGTGGCGTGCATTAATTCTTATTTAAATATAAACCAACATGCCATGCCAAGCACTAGACCTTTTCAGTTCTCCATTGAATCACCGAAGTCAGGAAGGCCTCATTCGGGCGCGAGTCCGGTGCGCCTTGGGTGGGTGACCACCTGAACATCGCGTGCCGTTGGCAAATAGGAACCTGAATGATGGCCAGAGTGTCTGGCGCTCTGGCGCTCGGTGCCCACAGGTTTCGGGTTGCGAATCCCGGCGGTGCCATGGATGTTTGTGAGTAGGTTTCGGAATCCGCTTTAAGCCGGCTAGGTCCCGGTCTCATGCTGACTGTCGCCAGAGCGTCACGCATGCGAAGTCAAGGCTTCACACCTACGGGTGCTCCAGCTCACACCTAGGAAAGCTGCTTCCTTCCCTTCATTCTTTGGGCACGTGAAACCGTGGGCAGCCAGCCAAGGTGGGGTGGGGAAACAGCAAACCAACAGCATATTTAATCATTTTAGTTACTGAAAAGATAAAAAAGGAAGACGGTTTTTAAAGATATCACATTACATGTATGAATTTTAATATAAAAATAGTTTAACACTTCAGTCCTAAAAGATATTGATTCTTGTTTAAGATATTTTGCAAGTTCACTATTTTAAAGAAATATGTTGTCTCAACAAAAAGGCACTTGATGCTTCTCAAAAATTTTTGAGAAACACAATATAAAGCCTTTCGCATGGCTTTAAACGGAAGAATTATTGTCTTTGTGTATTGAAGCGATTCTCGTGTTTAAGTAATTAAGATTTGAACAATCGCTAGAGTATGTGCTTTAAGACTTTTATGGTGAGATATTGGAGAGTTTTTCCTTTCAGTCTAAATTTTAGAATTACAATACAAGTGCGCATAGCGCCCGGCACTCCAGTACACCACCATATGTATCGGGTTC
>BPLQ01012090.1:0-42137 GCA_021605075.1 Caerostris darwini | reverse complement strand
ATTAAATTTTTGTCGTTTGCCAGAAAAATAAAGAGTTTTCAATTTGCTTGTGTTCTATAGTAGAATTTTCATGCCAGATGTACGATTTTCCTTGACTTGACTTGATTGGGTGACTTGACTTGATTAATAAATCTTATTTATTTTCGCATAAGCTGCTTTATCTCAATTTATCCAATTGCTCTTAGGAGAAACAACGGATATCCTTTTGATATTCTTTGAATTATTCAAAGAAAATTGCAATCAAGATCCTAAGTACAAACTATAGTCAAGATTTGGTATGATTTCTAGTGAGATTTTAATTTTGGAATTTTGATATAAATATTAAAAGAAAGATTGAAGACAGATTGGATGTAACGTTAGCAATATGAGTGGGTACATGTAAGATTAGTTTTCAGTCAAAAGCCATATATTTGCCACTTAAATACATAATGAAAACAATGTTGACCATCTAACAAGGCAGGATTTATCGAACCTTCTGCAACAATTTAGCGAAACCATCAAATAATTTAATAAACTCTATTAAATCCAGGTCGTTTAACTTTTCAGTTTGCTATATTGCCTCGAATATAAGAATTAACATCCTCTCAATTCCTTTTTATAATTTCTAGATAACTGATATTAAGCATAGTGATATCTATTAACTTTCATGTCATACATTATCGAAACTTTTATTTTTTTATTGCTGCCATTCATTATTTATTAATTCTAAATTATTTAAAGGGAAAGTAAAATGAAGTAAGTAAGAACACATTATACGTATTAAATGGATGAAAAATTACCAGATTATTATTATAATTATTATTATTATTATCAATTAATTATTATTATTATTATTATTATTATTAATAATAATAATTATTATTATTAATTATTATTATTATTATTGTTATTATTAATTATGGACAGATACCTATAGATGTGTGTATCAATTAAAATTTTTCAACAAGTTCAAATTTAGTTTCCTTCTGGCTGTAATCAAATCGACTTAATTTAAGTCGTTTCTAATTCAGGAGAGCAAAACCAAAAAAAGTATAGCATCCTCTCGTAGATAAATTCTCATATTCTCAGTAGATATTACATATAAAAACCAACGCTTGATATTTTATTGATTAGAATAATTTTTCGTCTCTGATTTTTAAAAAACATGCTTTGAAAAATTAATAATTTTTATGGTAGTTAACATAATAGTTAAGTGTAATTTATTATATATATATATATATCTATATATATAAATTACACTTAATTATTATGTTAACTACCATAGAATTTTTAAAAGCAAGATTAAATTTAGAAAACATTTATACTGTTTTTCTTGTAAAGTTCTTTTATATTTTCTACATTGAACTAACTGATAATCACAATACAAAATAACCTTCTTACTGGTATGATTAAAACAATACAAAGTGCAAAATTATAAGTTCAAGAACAAAAGATTATGTATTTAGTCAGGCCATTCATTTAAATTTGGAGTGAGCAACAATAGTTTTAAACTTAATTAATATGCATATGATAATAAATAACAAATTTTCAATATACCAGATAGATGCGTGCCTCTTCTTTATAAAGATTGTCTACTGTATTTCATGACTTAGGAAACTGTCAACAGTGACATAATATACTAACGTGCAGTCCTTTGAAATGTATCATAGCTCGAATTTTTTTTTTTTTTTTTTTTTTTTTTTTTGCTATAATCATTTAAAATTACAAGAAGAAAAATTTTAATAGAAAGAACTTTATCTAATATTTATAATTCGTGAAACCAATACAACCTCACAAACTATCACATAAAAAACTTTATTAAATTTGCTGAAAGAAATATTTTAAACTGAACTTTAAGAGATTCCTTTATAGGTTATTAATGGAAGTTCTTTTTATCACAGTTGGGTTTCATTTAGTATTTTTAATTTCTACTGCAGGTTTTAATTTTACATTCTCTGGCTAGGTTTTCTTGATGACTTGAAGATCTCTGATGACTATTATTTGACATGGAGACATAAGTGAGTTTAATCTCTACCCTGAAATTAAACTTGCTTATGTCTCAAAAAATGAAATGGGGGTGGGGATGAATCTACACAATGTAGACAGTTTAATTCATTCAGTCCAATTAAATTTTAACTTTTAAACTAACTTTTGAATATTATTGGAATTTTTTTATGAATAATTTGGAAATATATTAATGAGAAAATTTCAACAAAATAGTACAATCTTTTACAGTATTTAATTATTTGTATACAAAACCACCCTTTTTTTATAATCAGTATATAAAATATTTAAAAAAAGAGTTTAAAAATTACTAAATAAAAAATTAACCAGAACTTCGAAATGAAAACAATGCTTTCAAAATATTAATTCTTCTATATATAAAGCAATCATATGATTTAAACATTTTGTTTCATTTGACCGAAGATATCATTAGATTGATCCAATAGATGGCAGCACTACAAAAGTTTATATTAAGAACAAAGTTTCTCAATTTTGAATTATTTCACAACTGCAAATATTCTAGATAAAATAATTCTGAGTTTACATTTAATATATTAATATAATATAAAAAATTTATAATATAATAAGTATAAATATAAAATAAATATAAAAAGACAATCGTCACTATCAGAAATGTGTTATATTAATGTACAATTATTTTTAATAAAACTACTAAACAAATTAAAAAATAAAAATATATATTATAAATGATGCAAAAATAAATAGATAAAAAAATAAAATAAAATAAATAAAAAAATTTAATGATATTTTTTTTTTAACTACATCATGTTACGCAAGAAAAAAAAAAAAAATTATAATTTTGGATATTAGTATTCTTAAATTTTTTTGTATTCTATTTAAAAATAAATGAAACTACTGCATACTTATTGGTGCATTTTAATTATTGTATTTGAATCTAGATTTAAATGGATTCAAATGAATCTTAAAAGAAATTGATTTTGAGAATAATATTTTAAGATGCCTATTCTGAAGAATATTTTAAAGTATACTAATCTTTCAAACTACAAATACATTTTGAAGGAAATGCCACAATATATTTAATAAATCTGATAAAGAATGAATTTGATGAATTTATACAAATTTGAATATCCCACTATATTTTATTTTAACTACATGTATACAAAAATGTTATTGAATAGTTTAATTCTGAAATTGTTAACTAAAAACAATATAAAAAACAATTATAAACGAAAGAGCACATAATTTTCATTATTTCCTTTGTATGTTCTACAACTAATGGTTTATGTCTTTTATTCCTTATTATTATTATTTAGTAGTACTTTGAAGATCCCCATTTTAGATTAAAAATGAAAGGTTCTTCCCTGAGTTAAAATAATTTTCTAAATGAAATTCATTTATTAGCTATGCAATCTTGATCACGATATTAATATATTTATCTTGGAATTGAATATTCTAAATTCGTATTTTATTTTGCTTATTCTAATAATTACTAATAATCTTTGATTATTAAGTATTATTAATACAAAAAAAAAGCAACAACAAGATATTAAACATCAAAAGAAAGACAAAAATTCTAATTTTACCTTCCCGGTTTGGAATTTTCTTAAATAAGATTTATGTTTACATCCTTTTTATCTTAAACGTTGCCACTAGTTTTTAGCAAAGTATCAATAAATAAAATTGTTTTGAAAGGCTTGTGAGAAAAATAAAAAAAACATCTACTTTTGCCTATTATTTATTATCTTGCAAAACAATCTTTTTGACATTGAATTAATCTAAGAGTAATTGTAAATAACCTTTATTACATGTTATATACATAAAAAATGCATAAACTTACACTGTAATTCATAACAAACTTTGAACTTTGTTTTTATTAACGAACAAAGATCAAACGATAATTTTTAGTTCCAAAACCAAACACGAACTTTATTGCAGCCAAAGTAAAACAAGGAAATACATAAAACAAAAAATGAACAATTAAAAACAAATATAAGCAGGTGCATATCTAAAAAAATGAATACTAATCAAATATGCATGTTTATTAAATAAAAAATAAACGTAAAGTAAGTATAAAAATGTTTTTTGCGTGACCGCTAGCTGTTCTAAAAAACCAACAACCATAATTTCGAATCCAAGAGCTTATCGTTTGCGAAGAAGTTTTTGTTTTTACATGTGGTTTGCGTCAATACTATAAACTACTACGCATTTTGGAAGGTTACGTTATTTAAAGGTGAATTACGGCATTCATGTATTCAATTTTTACGCGTTCTTCGTCACGTAACCAGGTCATGATTAAGGGCATGTAATACGTGTGAGTATTAACAGCATTGAAATGAAGGCATTAACATGAATGATTCCGTAAAGTGTTTAATGCGCTGATAAGGCACTTTTGATGTTGCCCACATTCTTGAAATTGCACACAGAAAATTATTTTTTGACAGTTAAATATTGGAAGAAGTCAGATGAAAGACGGAAACATACTAAAAATAAGCTTTACAATTTATATAAAATGTTAAATTTTAAATGTTACTTTTTTTCAATGAATACGAATACACATTACAAAATCATCAAAAAAGAAATACATGTTTTTTTTTTATAAATTTAAATTAATTACAAATTTCGATGTGAGATTCCTTATTTTTTTATATTATGTTGAAATGATGCTATTATTAATGCCATGCATTGTCAATCGTCTGGGGAATTTTTAGTGGATATTGCACATATTAGTTGGATTTTTCGTGTAAGGTTATGCAGAAGCTAACTATCTACCTCTCAAAAATTATTAATTGAAAAGTATCTTTGGATGATTACCATGCATTTATTATATAAGAAAAGGGTTTGGAATCAAAATATTCCAATAAAGATCCGTAATAGTCTTTGGGAAATTAATCATTTATTATTTTGATAAATCAATAAATTTTTCTCAAAAATTTAAATGATTCATCGGAAGATTATTAAAATTTAAAATGGAAATAGAAAAAATTTTTGATTGTTATTTATTCAAAATATATTGTGAATATTAACAGTATCATACTTTATTATATTTTTGATTGAAGTTTTTTTTTTATAATTCTCAAATGTGTTATAAGTCACAAAATTTTAATTTAAGACTAAAATTAGGATGTCCTGAGATTACACCAAATAGTTGAATCAATTTTAAATTAAAATATGTGAAATGAATAAATAAACTCTTTAGTGAGTGTTTAATTTATTAATAAGTCCTATAAATAATTTTTAAATGCTTTAAAGAGACTGCAAACATAATAGAAATACAAACATTATTTTTTATTATATTAGAAATAAAAACAAAACATTGACTTCTAAATTATATTAGGTGTGTATAAATAAAAAAAATCAGATTTCTGCAACTAGAGCAACAATTTCGTTTATCAAAAAAAAAAAAAAAAAAATATGTGCTTTATTTCTATTTGTCTGTTAATGGTTCAGAACAACAAATTAAAAGGAAAAAAACCCCACAGTTGTCTGTACAGGTGAAATTCTGTTTATATTTACAAATGGAAGATGGCTAGTGAAAAAGCACGCATTCGATTCATCGAGGAAAAAAAGAACTGCAAAAATATAAATGTTGAATATTCGATTTTTAGTGAGAACATTATATATATATAAAAAAAAATAATAAAAATAAAAAAAAAAAAAACCCTCAATAGTGAACTTATTTAGTTAATTTAAAACTAGGGTTTTTTATGTTGGACGTCACAAACGATCACTAATATCATCTTACAGAAAGTGACTATGTGACAAATTGCAAAAAATAAGCTGTTCAAATTCAGATTGCTACTGTTGATGAAATCGTAGTCCAATTGTAAGAATTTTTGCAATTGATCTAGTTAGGATGAAAACATCGATGAAAAACTCGCTTATTGATGCAAGATCTCATTTTTCAAAGTTGCTTCATGAATTGTGTTTCAAAAATGTTGAAGGAATCGTTGCTGGCACTTGAGAGGAAATTCATTTGGGGCTCAGATTTTTGAAAAATTATTACTTATTCCAATCAGTGCTATAGATTTCCAAAATAAGAAAAGTTTAAAAGTGGAGGGTTGGCGTAAAGTAGATCTGAATCCATTGGCTGCGTCCATTGTAATCCTTGTTTTCAGAAATGAAGAGGCTCAATGACAATTTCGACTGCTTTTTGACTGTCTTCGACTGTCTCATATCTACAGTTAGGTTGCCAGGTGGAATATTTTTACTGCCTTTTTTTCTAACAACATGGAAATGCGTGTCAATTACCCCTATAATTCCGCACTGAAGGCAATGTCCTCCTTTCATCACTCTTCTGTAAGCTGTTCGTAGTATATATAAGTTACATATGTATTAAAAAAACTTTTCAACATGTTTTATGGGAAAATTCTTCTAGGATCTGCAATTCAGCAGATGTCCAAACATGATACAGCATTGTTAAAAGTATTGGTACTCATTTTGGTATACCTTTTGGTAGATACGTGCTTTTTATTTTTAAATGCATGTTATATTGCTCTAAATTTTATTTATATTCCTAATATATATATATATATATTAAGTCATTTAATTTAAGCTACGTGTGTGTCACGTGTGTACACTGCTTTCGTGTTTTTCACTATTTCCAATCGGTCAATAAGGAAATAAATGCCTTTTATGCATTCATGAGGCGTTCATTTCTATAAATCCAAGAGTATGTTGGCCTAGTGATTAACGCTCTGGCTCCCTGTATTCGTAGGCCCCGGTCTAATATAGCTGTAGAGCGTTGGCCGTTTAGTTATGCATCCATGATATCGACAAATAAGCAACTGCAAGACTCAACCAAAAGGTCTTAATACTTTTAATTTTTATTTTCAAGTATATATATATATATAAACCTAAATTCAGTAAAATCAGAAATAAATAAAAGACAAAAACAAATTGGTTTATTCCTTTCTGAAATAAGTTTTCACTAATAGAAGACCTGTTAAGTGGAATATTACCAAAAAAACCACATTTGCACATATGTACCATTTATTTCAATTGATAAGTCAATTGAAAATCAACTCCAATGGACATGACAGCATGCAAATAATCTTACTCTTTTTTGAGCTTCATGTTATATAAAATTAATTTAAATATTTTATATTCTGCATTTTTATTGCACATAATGCATTGTATGGTCGTCATAGCCGAATGTTTATTTCTTCAAATCATAATAGCAGAGAATCTAATATAATAATATCTAATAATAACAGGTTAAATTAACATATTCTAAATTCACAACCCAAGAAAATAAATTCGCACTATTACAGTTGAAATTTTGTGTAAATAAACATCAAAGTATTTCAGAATAAACAACATATAAGAACTAATTTATTTTTAAAAGAATAAACAATTAAATTATCTTAAAAAATATTTAATTTCAATTTTTTAAATTTTTTCTTCATACAATTTCAGAATTTTTCACAAATAAAATGTGTGATAATATTTCGTCTCGTCAAATTATTTATTCTGCAAACTTTTTATCGATATTTTATTGTTTGAAAATAATCGTTATGACATCGATTTAATTAGTATCGATTTCTCAATTTGTATAATAACTAGGAAGGAAAAAAAAGAAAACTACTCATTACAATAAAAGCTACATACAAATTTTGTTGGATTAAATTCTCATGAAGAATTATTTACATATTGTTCTTTTATTTATGATAAATAATATACCACTAATGCTATGATGTTTACAGCTGCTAAGTAATTAGAAATTAATCATATGCTTCAAATCAAATTTAGTAATTTAAAATAGGTCTGTTCAAAATAAATAAATAAAAAAAAAAAAAAGAAGTGTAGCCTGCAAGGGTCGTTTTATATGATTTAAATACAAAATCTAATTGAATTCCTTTCATATATGCAGTGCACATTTAAATGGTAACAGTATATTCAAGGATTTACTGCGATAATCAATGTTTAGAATTTCATTATGTAAATTAGAATACAAAAAACAGGATTCCAAATCATGCAAATGGTTTTAGCCATCTTGAAATTGGCTCTTATTTTATTATATATTTTTTATCGTCATAGTTCCAAACAAATGTAACGTCCACTAAACAAGTTCCAAAACTCGATCGGCAAGCGGACCGAAAGTTGATGAACTGCAAACAGGTGTTAAGTGTGGGTGGTGAGTTGCTCTTCTTCCCTATCGCATCCATTATATTGACCTGAATCATTTTTCGTGACTCATACTTATGGGAAACCGAAAGAAAAGTTGATCAGGGGTGTGCGTCCTCTGTCTTCTTTGGTCGAGGTGTTGTCGTGACGTTCGCAGGATAGATGTCTTTTTGCACTCGCGTGATTGTTGCAGCTGTGTACTTTTTTCTTTCAAGAACATTTGTGCAAACAAACGCAATGATCTGAGCTTTCGTTTATTTCTAGTAAACACACCGAAATATTAACATTGAGGCAATCAGAATATGGTGTAAATGCAATTAATTGTCTTGTGCAGCATTAAAATAAGGTCACAAAGACACCGACATGTCTGTGGATACATTTAACAACAAAATGGTTACTGTGTAATTTGAATTCCATTGCAGTTTTTCGGATTTTTAATATATATCTCAGTAAATAACTCTCGATAAAATTGCACATTAAAAACTCACACAATAATCGATAAATAATATCATTTTTTCATTTCCCTAGTTATTCATTCTTCTTGGTATCTTTTTTGACATCCTTTACATCCGCCTAATTCATCATTTCATTTCAATAATATCTGATTTATAGATCGATAATCTACCTGTCGAATCTATGCATATAATATCTTCTTTAATATCAGAATTATGCTAACTACAGTAATATATATAATATCTAACTACAGTTTACAAGGAGTTATTAATCAAATACTATTATTGAAAAAATTGGATTTGTTAAGTATCAGCAAATATTTTTTTTTAAACCGTATCAAGTATTCTTAATAAAGTTCTTCATACATTAGCTGGTTTATGAGTCAACTGCTTATGAAACAAATGAGAATGTCTAAAAAAGTGTTTATTTGCCAATATAAAATAAGCATTATTTTTAATCTATCAAGGTATCTTGTGTCATGAAAAAGTTACATTGAAGAAAGATAATAACAACTAACAGAGCTTTATGATATCATTTTTTATTTACCTAGTCATTCATCCTTCTTGGTATATTTTTTGACATCCTGTACATAAGCCAAATCCACCTTTTCAATTCTATAATATCTGAATTATAGATCGCCAATCTACCTATTGAATCTATGCATATAATATCTTCTATAATATCAGAATTATATCTTCATATAATATCTAATTGCAATTTTCAAGGAGTTATTAACAAAATACTGTTGAAAAAAACAGGTTTATTAGATATTAGCAAATAAGTACTTTTTGTAACTGATCAAAATACCTTCATCATAGTCATTATATTATTAGTCATCCTTCTTAATATTTTTTGGACATCCTTTACATCCGCCAAATCCACCTTTTCAATTCTATAATATTTGAATTATAGATCGATAATCTACCTATAGGAATCTATGTATATAAAAATAGGTTTATTAAGTATCATCAGCAAATAAGTAATTTTTATACTTATCAAAATATCTTAATAAAGTTTTTCATACACTAGTTGACTTATGAGTCAAATGCTTATGAAACAAATGATATAATGTTTAAAAAAAGTATTCATTTGGCAATATAAAATAAGCATTATTTTTATCCATTAAGGTATCCTGTACCATGGAAAAAGTTACCTTGAAGAAAGATAATAACAGTTATAACAGAGCTTTAAAATATCATTTTTTATTTCTCTAGTCATTCATCTTTCTTGGTATCTTTTTTGACATCCTTTACATCCGCCAAGTCCACCTTTTCAATTCTCCATTTAATTATACCAATTAACTTCTTCCCTGCTTCATTTTTCCTTCTTCCCTGACGACACGGGAGGTGGGGCAACCGAGACTTTTTGACAAATGAGAAACCAATAAAAGACTTTTTCCTTACAACAAAAAAGAATCTTTCTGTATATATAAAAAAAAATCATTTAATCCATACTTATGACAGTTCACCAATGGCCACTTTGAGACCATTTAAAACTAACATTCTTCAAGAAGGAAGGAGGGATGGAACGTTTCGAACACCTACGGATCGAACTTCGAATCAATTATCTATCAAGAAGAATTTCGAATGGCTGTCTGGCATCTTGGAACCTTTAAGCAGTGTCTTTGGCGTGACATACAGAACTTAATCATTCTTTTAAAGAGAGGAAAAGAATGTTGCAACTTCTGTGTCTGTGTGGAGTGTTCCAAAAAGGGGGGCTAAACACGGAAGGATCGTGCCAGATTATAAGAGTGGCAGATCATAAGTTCTTGTGTGACGGATTGCCTGAGGATTCGGAATCTTTTGCGTGATGGCAAAAGATTCCGAAACTGTTTATGTTCCACCGTACCAGAGACTGAGAATTGTTGCTGCTGGTCTGTTAACTATAACTGTGAGAAACAGAAGCCATGAATAAGTTTTGCATCCGTTCCTGCTAGGTATGCTTGCGTTAATTTGCATAGTTTAAAAACCATTTAGAAGTTAGCTTGCACTATGTTCCTACAGGCCATCTGTCAAGGTTTAAGTTTTATGTGTAAATTATTCTCTTCGTCTAAAGTTTAAAATTCATGGAGTTCTGTGTTCTTTTAAAAGTTTTAAGAATTAAACGAAAGTTTCAGCTGCATCCTTTATTAACAACAGTTTTGTAAACCTTATAATTTATGCTTCATTCCAAATGCTTTAAATACATTAATTTAGTTCTTGTTTTCAGGATAAATTGATATTCAAAAACTAAACTAAAATATCAAATTAAGTTTTCATCATCAATATGAAAAAGAATTTTTCAAATCTAGAAGGAAGGAATCTAAGGAATTTTAGGAATCAAGTTTTTGAAATTTGGTAAAAAAAAAAATGTTTTACCAGTATATTATAAAGAGGGGAGATATTTATTTTTCTTACTATTTTTTGTTATATCATACATTATTTAATAAGTATTCAAACTAATAAGTGGTATTTTTTATCAAGTTATTTATGGTATATATTTTATTTTAATATTTTTTATATTTATATTTATATTTATTTATTATTTATGGTACCTATTTTATTTTTATATAATTATATATTATTTTATATTTATATTTATTTATTATTTATGGTATTTATTTTTTTAAAGATAAAAATTTCAAAGGAATGATTTAGTTCAATTTAAATATTATGTTAACAGAAAATAAATATAATAATTGTATTCGAAAAGACATATTGAATTTAAAAGCAATACATCCTATTTTAGGACGAAATTTTAATAATAATATTTTTCGTATTATTTTCTGTTATAGCATCTATTATTTAATATGTTTTCAAACTAATAAGTGGTATTTTTCTCATGGTATTTGTAGTATTTATTTTATTTTTATATATTTTATATTTTTATTCTACTTACATTTTTTTTTTTTATAAGGGCATTTTTTCTAAAGATAAAAATTTTGAAAGAATGATTTTGTTCAATTTAAACATTATGTTCAAGATTAAAAAAAATCTGTTAACAGAAAATGAATATAATTATTGTATTTAAAAAGACATATTGAATTTAAAAGCAATACATCCTATTTTAGAAAGAAATTATAAAAATATTCTGATTTACAAATCTTGAAATTTTAAGAATTTATTTTGTCAGAATCATGTATTTGAACTTTGTCAAAAATTTACCAGTCCTAATTTTTTGACATAATTTACAAATAAATACAGATTAATTTTTTTCTATACGAACCTATTGCACAATAACCATTACTCAAAGCTCTTATAATAACTTTAATGCCATATAAAAAACAGTTATTACAATAATGATTCAATTTTGTGGTCTCATCTTTATTTTAAGTCCCTCTGAAAGTTATTAAACATGAAATCGCTTGTAACCACAACTTCCATAATAAATAGTTATTTTGCAATAAACTTTAGTAAAGGAGTCATTAAAGATAAACTTCACTATAATTACATGCACATGAAATAGCATCAATCATATAACAATTTTATTTTGATAAATAGGGTCTCTGGTTCCTTTAATCATAATAATTCTATTGCGCTTGAATCGGTTTTGCTAACTAACCTCAATTAATAGCTTTTTTTCATCTACAATGGATACTACAAGATTATTACACATAATGAAAAAAACAATAATTTGAGTAAGACTCAAAAATGTATAATAATAAGTGTCAATATGTATGACCAAACCACTTAGAATATTAAATTTTACAGAGACAAAATACTTTGGTCCCGGAATATCTCAGAATCATTATTTTTTAAAAAAAAATTTCGATTTTTTATTTTTTTTTAAAGTATATGAAAAATTAAGAGAATTTTTTTTCAGTAAATACCTTTTGTAAAACTATCACAATATGAGAATATTTAAATTTTCTGTAAATTCGAAAAAGGGTTTCAAATAAATTAGCAAAAAATATTAGCCGGGTTTTTTTTTCCCCTTCCAAATTTGAAGCATTGTTACTGTACTATATAGAGAATAATTCTTCATTCGTTTTAAAATGAGGACAACAGAAAATATGTAATGCATTTTCATTTTGGACTGAATGTTTTTTTATGAGTTTTATGGCACATATAATCCATTTCCTATTAAAGCTAAATTTAATGAAAATGATGAAATTAAAACCCAGTAAAACTCACAGGATACATAAATTGGAGAAAAGTTCAAAATTGGAGAATAACAGATCATATGCTTGAAACGAGTGAATTAAAAAATTAAAGAAATTATCGTAATTTAAGATTGATCAGATTTTGTCCTAAATAATAAAAATACTTTGTGAATATTGTAAAATTATACAATATAAATATCCAGCTCAAAAGAAAGGACAAAAATTACTCATTATATTTGTGAAAAATATAAAGAAGCAATATGATCCAAAAGTGTCAAATCTCTTCAACAGTAATAATCATTATTAACTTTCAATGATTACATATTAGACAGTATTTTTTGTATATTCATTGTTTTTTCCTTACTTGTTGTTCCTAACTTTTTGCTGGTGACATAGAACAGTATTTTTTACATATTCATTGTTTGCTTCTTACTTGCTGAATAACTGGTGACATAGAACAATATATATATATATATATTGCATATTCATTATTTGTTTTTCTTACTTGTTGAATAGCTGATGACATAGAACAGTATTTCTTCCATATTCATTGTTTTTTTTTTTTTTTTTTTTACTTTTTAGAATAGCTGGCGACATAGAACAGTATTTTTTGCATATTCCTTATTTGTTTCTTATTTGTTGAACAGCTGATGACATAGAACAGTGTTTTTTCCATATTCATTGTTTTTTTTTTTACTTTTTAGAATATCTGGCGACATAGAACAGTATTTTTTGCTTATTCCTTATTTGTTTCTTACTTGTTGAACAGCTGATGACATAGAACAGTTTTTTTTTGCCCATATTCATTGTTTTTTTTTTTTTTTTTTTTTTACTTTTTAGAATTTTTTTTTGTTTCTTTTTGTTTCTTACTAGAACACTTTTTGAATAGCTGGCGACATAGAACAGTATTTTTGCATATTCCTTATTTGTATTTTTTTGACATATTTTTTGCTTTCATTTTGTTTCTTACTTTTTGAATAGCTGATGACATAGAACAATATTTTTTGCATATTTATTGTTTTTTTTTCTATGTTGAATAGCTGGTGACATAGAACATAGAATAAAATAACAAACGAAAAACATTTTCTTTTTTGACACTTTAAAAGAATTGCCTCTAAAAAGGTTAAACTTAAATTTCAATACTATTAAAACATTTCATTTCAAACACCATAATAATCTAATTTATTTCCATCTTGAAAACTAACAATGACTTATTGATTAAAAACAAAGAAACTTCTATGGCATTTATGATTTCTGTATCTCAAGACCTCCACCATTAATCTGCTGCTCCAGAAATATCATCCAATGCAGAAAACAATGGATGATTCTAGAACTCCAGAGACCTTTGATGCAGGATTTCCAGCATTAATAACTATTGATTGCGAGCTAAGGATGGGGGTGGGGGGTGGAGTGATGTATTTGCTTGTCAAGGGGGATCCCTGAAACCACCAATAGAGAACACAATTCGTTTTGAATGATGAAAACCTGCCGTATGACTCACGATCATTAATCTACCTGTTATGGAGCATATTCATTTGGGGAGATGCCCCGATGACTTTTGCGGGAAGGGCCCAATTTATTGTGGATGTGACATGCGGAATTAATTAATATGCATTATTGGTCTGTCATTGGGAATGCCAACTTCCACCCTGGAGGTATTATTTGATTGGTTAATTAGACATGATGGATTGGGATTCAATTTTTGGTCCATGCCAGAAATAGTAAGGGAGGATTTAAAGGTAAACTACCAAATTTTGAAGCATTGAATAGATTACGATCGATTTAAAAATTTTACTTTAAGTAAACATCTTATGCATAAGTGGTCCTCAAAATGGGCAATATTGATTCTCAGGGATCGAAATAATATTGTTCGATGTTGATTGGAGATAATGATCGCCAATCAACACCGAACAATGTTATTTATTATTATGTTTGGGATTGATAAATTATAAAGGATGGATTGGGATTCTATTTTAGTTCAATGCTAGAAATAGTAAGGGAGTTTTTAAAGGTAAAGTATCAAATTTTGAATATTTGAATAGAATATGAGCGATTTAAAAACTTTATTTTTAGTAAACGCGTAAGAGTCACCGAAATATTGATCCTCAGGAATCGAAATAACATTGTTCGATGTTGATTGGAAATCATGGTTTGGGATTGATAAATTAGAAAGGATAGATTGAGATTCAATTTTTGTTCCATGCCAGAAATAGTAAGGGTTGGAGTTTTTAAAGGTAAAGTTTCAAATTTTGAATAGTTGAAAAGATTACGAGCGACTCAAAAATTTTAATTTAAATAAACATCTTATGCATAAGTGGTCCACAAAAAGGGCAATATTGATTCTCAAGGGTCGACAGAACATTGTTTGGGTTTTATTGTCCTGGATTGATAAATTAGAAAGGATAGATTGGGATTCAATTTCTATTCCGTGCCGGAAATAGTAAGGAAGATTTAAAGGTAAAGTATTAAATTTTGAATATTTGAATAGTTTACTAGCGATTCAAAAACTTTACTTTAAGTAAACATCTTATGCATAAGTGGCCATCAAAATAGGTAGTATTGCCTCTCAAGGGTCGATATAACATTGTTCGTTGTTGATTGTAGAACATTAGAGACATCCGTACATTGTAGGACGTAAAATTTGAATTTTTTTACTAGCGCGCATGCTCATAGGAAATTATGTTTCCTATGAGCATGCGCGCTAGGGAAAAAAAGCTAGCGGATGTCCTACGGTAACTAACGTACGGTATGCAAAAAAACTCTATTGTCTGGGATTAATAAATTAGAATTGAGACTCAATTTTTGTTCCTATGCCAGAAATAGTAAGGAAGATTTTAAAGGTGAAGTATCAAATTCTGAAGCATTGAATAGATTTGGAGCGATTTAAAAACTTTACTTTAAATAAACATCTTATGCATAAGTGGTCACCCAAATGGGTAATATTAACCCTCAGGGATCGAAATAACATTATTCGATGTTGATTGGGGATTATTGTCGGGGATATATAAATTAGATAAGGATGGGTTGAGATTTTATTTTCGTTCAATATCCGAAGTTGTTACGGAATTTTAATGGTAAAATATATCAAATATTCCCTTTTAATAAAT
Source organism: Caerostris darwini (assembly GCA_021605075.1). Taxonomy (NCBI): domain Eukaryota; kingdom Metazoa; phylum Arthropoda; class Arachnida; order Araneae; family Araneidae; genus Caerostris; species Caerostris darwini. Next base: position 26,408 of record BPLQ01012090.1, on the reverse strand, counting down.
ATATTGTATTTGAATGGTTGTCGAAATAGACGATATGGACTATACTTTAAATATAGTCTTACTGTATTGATGTATAGATGTATTGATTGTTGTATTAATGTAGCACATTTACTGAGCAAAGAGTAATGGAGTTTATTCTATTTGATTATATTATATATCATAATGTATTCTATTTGATTTTATTATATAATCTAATATATTATGTTTATTTTTATTGAAATATTTATTCTATAATTAAAAAAAAAACACATTTTGGTGTTGTCAGATATAACAATATTCAGTGTTGATTGGGGATCATAGCCATGCATTAATAAATTAAGGAGGGGTTAGGATTCTATTTTCGTTTACTTAGCACAGAGTAATAGAATTTATTATATTTGATTTTAATAATATATATATTCTATTTTAAAATATATTCTATTTGATTTTAATAATATATATATTCTATTTCAAAATATATTCTATTTGATTTTATTAAAATATTTATTCTGATTAATGAAATTAATCTGCTAAACGCATGCTGGTGTTCGACTTATAAGATAATACAAAAAACTATAAATACAATTTAGAATCAAGTTTAATTTGATTCACACATATTTACCGAAATAAATTTAAAAAAAAGAATCTAGAACAATAAATGGCTAAATGAAATAATAATAATTAATAAATATTTCTAAAAAAACTTGCAATTATTTCAGGTATATCAATTATTATTAATAAGGACAATTTTATTTCAATAATAACACATTTAAAAGTTTTAATTCTTAATTGTAATATCTCTGTTTATGATGGAAGAATGATTATTAATCGTAAAGTACTTTTGATTGATTGATTAAAAATTGATATTCTTTACATCAATACTTCTTAATTTAATATGAATCTTGAAAAGGTTATTGTAAGCAGAATTATGGACGAAATCATATGTTTATCCATATTCTTTGGATCACATTGTCCAATTAATTGATAAATTAATAATCATGCTATTCATTGACATCAATCACGTTGTTGATTGATATCTGTCAGGAGTAATTAAGATAAATATGTATCATTAATCACAGAATTTATTTGTCATTATTTCTTATCTACTCAAGAGTCAAATTAGAAAGGAATTTTTTTTTCCTCTTTATTTTATTGAACTACAATACGTATTATTTGTATTAATTGGGTTGGTGAAATGGTTAAATATGTAGCACATATTATAAAAAAAAAAGAATTGATTTATTAGAGCAATTTATGAGAACAGTACAGCCAGAGATAAAAAAATGTTTCATTATCCTTTTTATTATGCTTTAGTAAATAATCTTAAACCTAAAATTAGAAAGAAATAAATGGTTAGAATACACATAATAATACACATAATGTTTAAGAATTTTTTTTGGAAAATGTGAAAAAAAGAAGCTTTTTGTTAACATTGCCTCATATATTGCATATGGAATGTAATTTAATCAAAATATTTGATATCCAATAGTACGGTTTGGTTTGGAGTATTACGGACATTTTCTGCACATTTTAGGCTAATTAGAGAGCGACCTAAAGTTTAACGTGGATTTCGAACCACTACCAAACATCCATTCCAGGATTCGAACCTGAAGCACCAAACCTCTAGCTAATTGCCTTCCAGGTCGCTTTGATGTCCAATAGTACATAAGTTACAAAGGAGGACAAAAAAATTCTTTCTTTTTTCTTACATTAGTACCCAAGCATCATTTTTTAATTCTTATCTTGGATTACGACGAATTTGATTAACTACGAGTGTCTACGATCTTGGTTTTTGGCAGCATGCAGGAAACAGTGTCCTTCCTTTGGATGATGAACACAGATTGGTAAACAGTTTTCAGACAAATGCTTATAGATTTAGCGTAGATATAGAAGAAGAAAATGTTGAAGATTTATTGGAGTTACAAAGTTCAAAATGTCGGTGTTTAAAATGGAATCCAAACCGATCTGAGGTAATGCGATCTATTTAAGAAAAAGAACGTGTATGTTTTTGGAAACATTTTTATAAGAGGTAATATCAAACAACTCAGACATTTTTTTTTACAGCTCCATTTGTGAAAATTTTCTGAGGTGTTTAATAATTAAGAACTGTTTTTTATGAACGATTCATTTTATTAATATTAATTTCTCGTAGAAAATATCTTCAATGAGTTATATTTATTACATTATTAGGACATTTTATCTGCATTTTTAATATATATGTTTACAGAGGGAGACATAAATTAATCGAGACATTAATTAATTTCAATAAATTTTTATGGAGAATCGCGCTTTACATTAAGATGCCATTCTGTTTTGGGATTGCCATTGTTAATTAAGGCACCACTGTAGTGAGAATAACAAAACAACTTTAACATATTTAGAATATTAACCGCTTCATTTTTATTAACAATTATATACCTATGATGCTGACAACCCTATCCCGTAAAAATAAAAGAATCTCGAAATCAGCCAGTAGGCAGACGGCCTTGGCCCACCATGGGCTGTTGCGCTAATGAAGAAGAAGATATGCCTATGATAAAATGCCTAAATACATATTTCCAAATCATAATTATATTTTTGAAGTTTAAAGAACTATGATATGGAACTTTTTTAACATCGGAGACTCATTTTTTCTCTCTCTATATTAAAAAAATAATATTCTTCTCGTCTATTGTCTGGCTGTAGTAAAAATTATTACATTATTTTTGTTTATTTAAATTATTATTAAATTTCAACACATATATCTATAATATTGTCCATTTTTTTTTCTAATGCGAACCGTGTATAAAAATTGCATTTTAATTTTATCTCATATATAAATTGATAATTTTGGCCAGGTAACAAGTAATATAAAAAAAAAAAAAAAAAATTAAAGTCAATTCCTACTTTTTTTTCACTCTATTGCAGAAAGTCCTTTATAAATAATTTTCGTTCATTTTTTTAAGTTTATTTGGCGCCATCTATTGGTAGATACATGCAATTTAAATATAAAAAAAAACCTAAAATTCATTAATTAAATTTAATTACTGAATTAATATTAGAAAAAACTGTATTAACACCAAGTGCCATCCACTACAAGTTAAAAAAAATGTATTTGAAGTTGAGTGGATGAATAAAAAGTATTTTATTAACGGTTGGAAATTTGAACAAGATATATATAGGGAGAGTGTGAGCTGTTAGAAGGAATTGAAAAAAGCATGGTTTCATGTTCACCTTATTCGTGTACTATTATTTCTTTTTCATTGGCACTACAGCTCCATGGTGGGAAAAGGCCGTTTGCTACTGGAAGATTTCGAGACAGGAGATGTTTTCTTTTTACGGGTTATGGTAGTCAGCCCTACTCCCAACGCTCTACAGTCATATTAGACCGGGAGCTACGGTTTAAAGTGGATTCCGAACCACTACAAACATCCAGGGCACTGCCGGGATTCGAATCTGAAACCTGTGGCACCGAGAGCTAGAGACTTGGCCATCAAGCTCTTAATTCGTGTCTAGACTGTGTAAATTAAAGAAACAAAGAGTTGATACAAAAAAACGTTTTTGAAATGATTTAAATTTATAAGACCTAAATGATTTAGATTTATATACCTTAAAAATTTAACTTAATTGATGATTGTGTCTTGGGATCAGATATGCAATTATCTGTCACTGATTTATTTTAAAGCCTTTAGTAATATTACCATAACATAATCTAGAAAAGCTGACAATGTTGTTAATAACTTCGTTTTATGATATATATTACTATAAATTATCATTAAGGAATCCAACAGAATGATGGATGATGATAGATGATCGATGTTAGAACTTTCATGATCGAAGAGATCAGTCGTGCGTTAATGTATTCAAAAGGAAAGGTGCAAAAAATAGGATACATTTAAATGATTTAAGTTTAAGGATTTAAAATTAAGTACGAAATGTTTTTAAAAAATAATATTGTTACAAAAAAATATTTTGCATGAGGTATTTTTCATAACATTTATTCAAGTTGACTTCACCAATTTAATTTATATGTTCCGTATTTAATTGCATTCAAGTTCAATTTTAACGAAGGTAGAATTTTCTTAAAAAAAAAAAGAGACAGTTCCCAAAACCTTATTTAAATTATGATTCAATTTTTGATGTAAATTATTATATTAATTTCTTGAGATGTTAATTTTTTATGTAAAGTGAATTATATAGATGGAAAATATTTTTTTAAATAAATTAAATAATGGCTAATAACCAATTCGCCTGCCTGCCCCAATAACCTCATTTAGTATATGTTACTGAAAAGAAAGTTTTGAATTAAATATACATTCATTTGTTTTTTATTGTCAAATGATTTGGTTGGATGATTATGGTGTTGTATTGTGTTAGATCTGCAGGGATAGATTATTTATAAAGATTATTTATAAAATGTGATTCAAAACTCAACGGGAGATTCTTATATTTACCATTCAGATCAAGTGTTGTATTTTAAGTAAGTTCTTGTCTATAAATATTCTTATTAAAAGTGAAAAGTGAGTGTTACGCCTAAAAAAGTTGTACATATATTAATAACTACTTGATGAATGTTAACGCCAAGGTCGGCATAATAATAGAGAGTTTTTGCATACCGTACGTTAGTTACCGTAGGACGTCCGTTAGCTTTTTCTCCCTAATATCAGACCATATATACGAATATCAGAATAAATTCTTAATTTTTAATTTTTTTTAAATTTTCTTCTCATGAACTAAATTTTTAAATCACAGATTTAAAATTAGTATAATTTCCTCTTCTTATAACTTCCATTAAATTGTTTATAATTGTAACGCTCCTAGAACCCTTGGCTCAAATCATCCTAAATTTCGTTTCACCGCAAAGCAGTCGTGCATTAATCAGTGAAATGTCATACTCTACTTAATAGCTCACGAGATTTCTCCATCCCATGAGAATAATTTTAGTATCAGTCTGAACTTTGGCTTCCTACAGGCATGTTGTGGTCAGGCTACTGTCACTTAGAGCGACAGTAGCCTAACCTTTAACATATATTTTATTATCTTACTGTACTAAGTAATTTTGAGTAAATATATCGGATTGAGTCGGACAGTAAAGGTATTTTATCATTTTTTCAGTGATTTTTCATTTTATAAAATTTAATTATGCCACTTTATTTAGAATTTCTCTCTGAAGTAAAATAAGAAATCGGGGAAATAAAGAAAAGGTATTTTGATTTGATGTTTATTGAAATTAATATATATTCTGTCGATATTAATTTATTGTGTAATCGACATATACTAGATCATATTGCAAAATCTTACATTGCTTAGTTCTTAATTTTTTTTATTTGCTTGGATAAAAACAATTTTCTTAAATTATACATTACTTACAACCCCCATCTAATTTTGATGACAAACTAGAGCATTCATAAAGTTTTAAATTACGCAGGATTAACACTATTTTATACGGCAAACTGATATTATAAAGAAACTATTCACTAAATGTAAGTTTTGTTGTCGATTTTATATACATTGAAACTTTAATGTATTGGATTAAAGCGATACATTAAAGATTTATCTTAACCTTTGTCGTTACTAAAATTTAAGAATTAAGACTATATTTTTAACAATAGCCACATCAGCTGGTATAAAGCCGTAACTCCTTCTTTGAAGAGTGTGAAGAAGAAAAAATCTTTTATTATCATTGTAAATCCTTTATGAGTCATTTTATTAGGAAAAACGTGTGAAGCTTAGTTGCTGTAACGATGTTATACTCTCACGCCAACTGTAATTGGCTCTATGAGAAGAAAAGATTTAACTATAAAATTCAGTATTGTAACCGTGCTTTTGCTCCAACCTACGATACTTTTTTTATTATTGGTAAAAGGAGAGAAAGTGATTCATAAAGAACTGGAAAGGAAATTTACTGAGTAAATCCTTTTTTGGTTAGCATTATGTCATCACCATTAACTGATAAAGTTCTTAAAAAAAAGAGGTTAAATTGTAGTTAATGATAGGATTTATGGTTTAAAACATTTTAGAACTGTTGCTGAAAGTTATGATTTATATCTAAAGAAGATTATGACACATCTGTAAAAAAATTTTGTAAGAAATATTTATAATGTTTCAGGTAAAAAAAAAAAAAAAAAAAAAAAAAAAAAACCCCTCTAGTGTCACTACTAATTACAAAACCAAATGGATTAAGTTTTACAAGGAAAAGGGGCCTGATGGCCGAGTAGCTAGCGCTCCGCCTCTCGGTATCACAGTTTTCGGGTTACAGTCCCGGCTATGCCATAGATGTTTTTAGTGGTTCAGAATACACTTTAAACCGTAGAGCGTTGTGGGGGTAATGTTATTCGCTAGCATATCTTCAAGCTACACATACACTCTGGGCAGTGCTAAATGAGTAACAGCGGTGCAGCCCTTGCTTATAGCATAAATATTAACTGTCTTTGTTCAGGTAAAGAAAAACAACTATAAAATCATTTCTAATTACAAAATCAAATGGATTAAGTTTCACAAGGTTTACAAAGTTTTTAGTTTTGCAAAGTTTTACAAAGTTTTTTGTTTTTAGGATTCTTTCATTGTTTATATATAAAATAAAATAATTTAATATATAAGCTTGAATATTTACATCTTCAAACATTCAACAAATTCTGTGACATATAATGCTGATTACATGAAATATCCAAATGTTGTTGTTGTTACCTATAACTTTATTAGAACTCAATCCATACAAATTTGGCCATTTACCGTAGAAACAAAAAGAGCATTAAACAAATCAAAATTACAAAGGGAAAAGACCTGACATTCCTAACAAAAACTACCAAAAGGCTTTAAAAACAGTGTAAAACAAGTTATATGATCTAAGGATAAATATTAAAAAAAGCTAGAAATACCCTAATAAAAGTTCGTGTGATCAGGACATGTTTTCTCTGGCCCTCCAGTAAAGAGTACACCAAGCACCATTCTGGTGTAAATTAGAGTCCAGTCCCCAGCAAACAAGTAGAAGGGCCTTATTCATTTTCTCTGTCTTATAATAAAACACATATATCAGAATTCACAATCTCTAGTTTGACTAGATATTCGATATCCAAATATTATTTTGAGCTATTGCGTAGTTCTTAACCTGAGAATTAAAATAATTATTTGGTATTATGATTTCTATATTTTAATATGATTACTTGAAAGATGAAATAATTTTTTTAATAATAAACTTAATAAAAATAACAATAAATGTTTTTTAATATTATTAATTTATAAGATATTTTAAGCATTCACTAAAAGCGCTATTTTAAACTTTTTCTTACATCTTCTTAAATATGATATTTCACTTTGTTATTAGATCAACTGCTTTATGAATGGTATTTTATTGATAATGTAACTTGAAGTTGGAAAAGCGTCTAAAAAAATTCAATTAAATATAAAAATTTACTGTTTATATTTAATTGAGTTATTTACTATTATAAAAGTTTTTTCGGTATTTAAAATTTTATATACACTGAAGTGACAAAAGTCATTGGATACCTCTTAATATCGTGTCGGCCCTCCTTTCGCCCGGCGAAGTGCAGCAACTCGACGTGGCATGGACTCAACAAGTCGTTGGAAGTCTTCTGCAGGAATATTGAGCCATGCTGTCTCGATAGACGTCCATAATTGTGAAAGCGTTGATGGTGCAGGATTTTGGACACGAACAGACCTCTCGATGACGTCCCATAAATGCTCGATGGGATTCATGTCGGGCGATCTAGGTGGCCAGATCATTCGTTGAAATTGTCCAGAATGTTCTTCAAACCAATCGCGAACAGTTGTGGCCCGGTGACATGGCGCATTGTCATCCATAAAAATCCCATCGTTGTTTGGGTACATGAAGTCCATGAATGGCTGCAAGTGATCTCCAAGTAGCTGAACATAAGCATTTCCAGTCAATGTTCGGTCCAGTCGCACCAGAGGACCAAGTCCAGGCCATGAAAAACAGCCCACACCATTACGGAGCCACCACCAGCTTGAACAGTGCCTTGCTGACAGTTTGGGTCCATGGCTTCGTGGGGTCTGCGCCACACTCGAACCCTACCATCAGTTCTTACCAACTGAAATCGTGACTCATCGGACCAGGCCACGGTTTTCCATTCATCTAGGGACCAACCGATATGCTCACGTGCCCACGAGAGTCGCTGCAAGCGATGTCGTTCTGTCAGTAAAGGCACTCGAGTCGGTCTTCTGCTGGAATAGCCCAAGAAAGCCAAATTTCTCCGCACAGTTCTAACAGACAAGTCCCTTGATTTCTGCGGTTATTTGACGCAGTGTTGCTTGTCTGTTAGAATTTACGACTCTTTGCAGACGTCGCCAGTCTCGGTCGTTAATTGCAGGCGGCCGATCACTGCGCTGTCCATGGTGGGATGTTATGACTGAAATTTCATACTCTCGGCACACTCTTGACACAGTGGATCTGGGAATGTTGAATTCCCTAACGATTTCCGAAATGGCATGACCCATGCATCTAGCTCCAACTAACATTCCGCGTTCAAAGTCTGTTAATTCCCGTCGTGCGGTCATCATCACGTCAAAACCTCTTCACATGAATAACTTGAACAGAAATTAAAGCTCTGCGAAAGCACTGCGCATTTATACCTGTTCTACGCGATGCTACTGCCATCTGAAAATTTGCATGTTGCTATCCCATGACTTTTGTCACTTCAGTGTATTTTAAGTAATAATATTTAAATCACACTTGGCCTTTATTAGATATGCGAATAATTTTTTTTTCAACGACAATTAATATGAAAAAAGGGATGCTTCACACAAAATTTTTTATTTGGTATTATGATTTTTAAGATATTGATATTTTACTAACAATTAAAATCAATAGAAATGAATATATTTGGTTTTTTTTTTTTCAGGTATATTATTCCTAATTTTTTGTAATCATACTAGTGTTTTTGTAACATTAAGTATGTTTTGTTGTTTACACTTTTAAGCAATAATAACCTAATTGAGTTTTAGAACTTTATTCAATCAAGTATGAAGATGCGAACAATAACTTTTCGATTATTCTGTTTCTTTAAAGAAAAAATAGAACTCACGTGTTTTGTTCTGTAGTGTTGTGGGTTGTGCAGTTGGATTGTAACTGGGTGTGGTAGGGTTGAGACACACGTTGGACAACTTATAGCTTTATTTACACGCTCACAAACACCACATACACACAATTAACTACAGTCAATATTTAAGACATTTGAAGACATAAAATTCTAGATTAGTGGAAGGATTGCATTTCTAATCCGAAAACCGGATACTTAGGTTTGCGCGGGATGCACTACGTCTCTTGGGGAGAGTCTCGAGATCTACTGTTACACAGGGTTGTGCTAAATATATTTCCTCATGGAATGAGACACTGTAAACTAAATGTTTCTTAACAGAAACGAGTGATTGCGCTGTACTAAACGTTTCTCAGCGGCAGCGCCGGTTGCGTCTTCTCGGTTGAGTCTGGTGGCCTACTGACAATTTCTCCTGAATGCCACAGAGGGCGCTCTTGCAGTGCGTAGGAGAAAGTACGGTTACAGTACTTTATTGTGAAAAAAAATAAGAGAAATTACAAAGCTTAAAAATTACAATAAGTTATTTTAAGGTGAAACTAGTGCCATTGTTGTAATGATTTTTAAGGTGAGGTTTAGGAATAAAGTAAAATCAAGTGCCAATGAAGTTAAAACTTAAAATTAATTTGAAGAAATTTGAAATCGTGAATATGTATACATTTTCTGGTATACTTTTCTGATATACTTTTTAGATTCTATTAGCTTTCTAATTACTTCCGTTAGAATCATCATTGAAAGGATCATTATTATTAAGCACCTTATATATTATTATATGACACAGAATTAAAATATTATATTATCTTAAAATTGTTTATGTACATCATAGCGTTCATAATTAATTTATCATTATAGGGACTTGTAATTTATGTGCCTACTAGATCAGTGGGCCCGACTCATGGCTCAATGAAAGTTTTTTAATCAGCAATTTACCAATGGAAACTTACAATACATTAACCCTTCAGGGAATACCTAAAACACGCCTTGCAATCCTCTCACCTACTAGAGGATTAAACAATTCTTGGAAGTTTTCTAACTGATACTATTTTAAAAGCAAATGCAACTACTGATTTTATTAAATAGCACAATCTTCTTACACAGCATTTTCTTTTTTTAAAAAAAGTACTTAAGATTAAATATCACTTTCACCCCCCCCCACTGGCCCTCTAATACTCGCTATTAGCCACTCCCTTTTCATTAAAGAAGACCCTGACATTTCGAGCCTCCACTTCCCAAACTATTAGGCTCAGCAGCGCGGCCGATAATCGAAAATGTCAGGCCTAGAAGTTCCCCATTCCGCAGACTTTCCGAGAGACAATAAAAGGCCAGGGTGTGTGTTGACGATCTTAAAAAAACGCCGTTTCCTCCAAGTGTCGGCATCTACAAAAGAGTTTAGATTGTGACACCCGCTTTAATTACTCACCTCCATGCAGGGGCGACGCCCTTATTTGCTGTTCCTAATGTAGTAAGAGGGGGCCCCGTTTCGATGTGCGTCGAGGTTGCGCACATTTTAGTGCTCGCCGTGGCTGAAAGGGATTATAATATTTAAAGAATTTTGTGGTTTACTGGTTTTTAAATATTATAGCGCTATTTTTTTGTTATTTATATGAATTTGTAAATGTAGTATCAAGAAAAATTTAGAACCCCCCTTTTTTTTGTTCATTGATCTATACTTGATTTATGACAAAATGATTGTTGACGATTCTTGAAGTAAATGCTTGTTGCTGATTCTAGATATAAATGCTTGTTGTCGATTCTTGCAATAAATTCTTGTAGCAAATTCTTGTTGCCGATTCTTGATATAAATGCTTGTTGCCGATTCTTGCAATAAATTCTTGTAGCAAATTCTTGTTGCCGATTCTTATAGCAAATTCTTGTAGTAAATTCTTGTTGACGATTCTTCTAGTATATTCTTGTACAAAATTCTTGTTGCCAATTCATTTCTCTTATTCTTATTTATTTTAGATCAGTTTCATGAAATTGTTCACTTTTTACAAATCCAATACCAAAATAGAATTTATAAGGAGAATAACATGATCTTTTTTCAATGTAGGGACACGATGCAATTCTTATTTTTTTTTTGTTATTTATATGAATTTGCAAATATATTAAGAAAAATTTAGAAAAGAAACCATTTTTTTGTTCATTAATCTGTGCTTGATTTATGGCAAAATGATTGTTGTCAATTCTTTAATAAATTCTTGTTGCTCATTTTTGTAGTAAATTCTTGTTGCTCATTCTTGTAGTAAATTCTTGTTTTTCCGATTCATTTCTCTTCATCTTATGCATTTTTAGATCATTTTCATGAAATTATTCACATCTAACAAATTCAATAATAAAAACAGAATTTCTAAGAACAACAACATGATTAAATAGCAATGATGTTTTCCAATGTAGGGGCATTCCAATCTTACATTTCCAATGTAGGGTGATTAATCTATACTTGAGTTATGACAAAATGATTGTTGCCGATTCTTGTAGAAAATAATTTTTCTTCTTCTTATGTATTTTTATGCCAGTTTCATGAAATTGTTCACTTTTTACTAATCCAATACCAAAACAGAATTTCTAAGAAGATTAATATGATTAAATATCAATGATTTTTTTTTAATATAGGGTCACAATGCAATTTTTACTTATTTCTCATTTCACTCACTAATCTGCGAATATTTGTTAACTGCTATGCTAGCAGCTAGTTGTGTCAGGATGAAATACTCTATTTCTAATTATATTAATCTTTATTTACACCATTAATATATACATACACATGGCACCTTGTGCCTCTTCTACAACAGTATTAATATTTTAAAAGCCAAGAGCCGGTCCCTGACCGTCTGTTTTGATCTGACGCTCCTAGCGCTCACCTCGTGGTCTGAAGATCTCACCGCAACTGCCTATCACATTGGAGCACACAATTAAAAGTCCCAGTTACTGGTCACAGTTACTATTAACCTCTCGCGGTTATAATTAAACCTTACATAAAATATCTGCTCAAATTTTCAATGTTGCTTTATTTATTACCTTAATCTGGAGAATAACAAAGTATATCATCTGGGAAATATCATACTATAACATCTATATAGTCCGGAAATGCTCCGATTAAGTCATCGGGAATTGTTATATTTACACGTGTAATTCAAAAATTTAAGTAAATGGCAAAGTTTATTTTGAAATGTTTAGTTAAGCGAAATTGGCAACATTGTTGTAATTCTGTAAAAAAATAAAGATGGCATGTTGTTGTATTTAAAAAAAATAATTGCTAGCTTCTTGGTTTTTTTTTTGTTAAGAAAATTTACTTCATTGTGGCGAATCTGGAATTCCAGTAAAGTAAGTGATATTTGCAATCTGATTATAGAAAGCGTAAACTTTATTTTTAAAGAGATAACGTAAGAATGTTATGATTGTTAATAAGTGATAGTTATATGTTTAGGTATACCGATAACATCTTGCAGTGGCGCAAAGTGTCATCGGTACACATCGTGATATACGTTCAAGTCATGGAATATGTTACCGCATGAATTTGAGTTTTACAGATATCCTTACTGATGTTAATGAGTGAAATGGACGATCTGCTCTATAGCTATACAATGAACAATTTCCAACCAGACAGCTGCTGAATTGGCAAACGTGCCAATATATGGACCGATCGCTATTCGAAAACGACTTATTGGGTACCGACAGACATGGTGTGGGCTGGGCAAGAAATTCACCGGTATGCATCGTCATATACATTCAGGTCAATGGAATGTATCACTGCATAAATTTGAAACAGTGAACGATTTCCGATTAGACAATTGCTGAATTGGCAAACATGCCAATATGTGTACCGACCTGTTGTTCGAAAATGACTTCTTGAGTATCAACAGACATGATGTGCGGTGGGAAAGAATGTCGTCGGTATACATCTTCATGTACAATTGAAGTCAATGGAATTGTTTTTTTTCCCAATGTAGCTGGCAAATAGACCGTGATCTTTTATGCCATAAGGGATGCACCGACGTTACTCACTTCGCACTACCCAGGGGGCGCGTGTTAATTCATGATAAGCCACAGACTCGGAGTAACAATGCCCCCGCAACTCTCGGCGATCCTATTAGCACCGGGACCTACGGTGTAAAGTGGATTCCGAACCACTACAAACACCCACGGCAACGCCGGGATTTGAACCCGATACCTGTGGTACCGAGCGTTAGCCACGCGGCCATCAGACCCCCCAGTCAAAGGAATGTGTCACTGCTCAAATTTGAAACTTGCAGATATCTTTGCTGATGCATGGGATTGATAAGTGAAATGGATGAGGTGTTCAATAGTTATACAGTAAACAATTTTCTGGATCTAAATGGCCGAATGTCTGGTTCTCGGTGTCACAGGTTTCAGGTTCGAGTCCCGGTGGTGCCATGAATGTTTAGAGTGGTTTGGAATCCTCTTTAAGCCGGAGGCCTCAGTCTCGTATGACTGTAAAAGCGTCACGGAGCCAAGTCAGACTACTTCTATTTACGGGTTCACCATCAGAACAGAAGCTGCCCCCTTACCCTCCATTCATGAGTAGATTACTAATGGGATGCCGATTTAACACTGCAGAATACTGAGGATTAGTCACAAGAACAATTTCCGACCAGACAACTGTTGAATTTGTAATAGTGCCAATGTATGCACCGACCGCTGTTCAAAAATGATTTCTTGAGTACCAAACAGACGTGATGTGGGCTGCGCAAGAACTTAGCAACATAATTTTTCTAGTTGAAAAAGTTGTCTTATATAAAATTGAGTTAAATTTTGGAAAAAATTGAGAATTGTTCACTTTTATAAAAGAATTTTCGGTACTTAGGTATTAACACCACCGCAGCTACAGATTTGGCGGTTTTTAAGTGCCGCCAATCTACACTTAAAATTTTTGTGTCAAATCATAAAATATATAAAACACTTTATTTAAAACCACAACACTTTCAAAATTCAAAACACTTTATTTAAAAACAAAGTAGTCAATCGGATTTCGGTGGAAAATGGGCCGATATAGAGTTTAATATAGATTCAAAACTGTCTCTATTTTGGCGCATTGTTCAGCTCTTTATTGGCGCATTAGCGCAACTTCTGCTGCGGTGGCGTTAATACGTAAGTACCGAATTTTCTTAGTGAGCGACACACAGTCATTAATTAACATAAAGATCCGTAATTGAGAGTGGGTAGACTATCCTCTCTATGAAGATTTCAACCGATGGTATGTGCGGCAGAGATGGCCAATTGGCTAGCGCTCTGGCCTTTTATACCACGGGCGTCAGGTTCGAATTCTGGTGGACATGGATGCTTGCTAGTGGTTTCTAATCTAAATTAAACAATAGGTTCCGGTCTAATTAGCTTAAAGTGTGCAAAAAGTGACCATAGAGAGACAAACTAAACCAAACATATATGCATGCTATTCATTAAAGAAGTTATATAGTGAGAATTTGTATTGGCTTTGATAATCACTTTTTTGAGAATCTTATTGAATACCCACTAAAATCTTTCTTACATTTTATTTGGCATATATTCTTTATCATATCTTAAAAACCTTAGTCACTAACACTTAAAAGAAGCATTCCTTAACATATATTCTTTGGTCAAGAAAGTTTATTTTGGTTTTCTCTGCCATACTTTAAAATTTCAGATATACCTTGTATCTCAAATATTTCTCTTGTAATGTTATGTGATACGTACATTTTTCTATTTAAATTATTCACATTTGCAATTATTTTATATGTGTAATATAACGAAAAGAATAATTTCTGAACTTGTTTTGAATTAAAATATTTATTTTCAAATTTCATTATATTATTTTTTTTTTTTTTTGTTTAAAAGTTTTTATGCTTGTGTCACAAAAAAAGGAAATTGGAAAACTAATTAAAAGAGATAGGTTATTAAAGAAACAAATTTGACATAAAAAAAGTAGAAACTTGTAAAAGAAAGTAATTACTGTATTTTCATTGCTTTTCTTCACCATTACATCTCGCCAAATTCAGCTGAAACACATATAAATCCCATTTATATGATAATGATATCACAAGAAATATTGGATTGGCAAGATTAATAATCTTTGTGCCTAAAATTTGAGTAACAGTTACAACAAATCAAAACACTTTTGATTGATCATATTAATTAAAAACACAATTTTCCAGCCACAAAATTAAAATAGTGAGTATTTTTTCCGAAAAAGCGAGGCTGTTATGAAAATGATAGAATTAAACCCATATTTCGATAATCAAAGTGCATTTGAAAATGTATTGCAGAAGTAGGTTATGAAAATGATAGAATTTAATTCTTTTTTTTTATATAATAACATCAAAATGCATATGAAAATGCATTACAGAAGTAGATTATGAAAACGATAGAATTTAATTCTTTTTTTTTATAATAACATCAAAGTGCATTGAAAAATACATTGCAGAAGTAGATTATGAAAGCGATAGAACTTAATTCTTTTTTTTTTAAATAACATCAAAGTGCATTGTTCTTCTTTAAATTTAATAAAGTTTAGCATAGTAATAAGTTTTAGTATACAATTTTTTATCTAAAATATGTATGCTTATTTATGAATATAATTTTTTATTTATAGATGTAATTTATCATTTATAACTATAATTAAATATTTTGTGGAGGACCTTTTCCAGAGAGCAGTTATAGAAACAGATAATGAAACTCAATTGCAATTCCGATGGTTTCACGCCTTATCTATTTGAAAGAACAGATGTTTAAATATTTTGATTGCATGGTAAGAAAACAATAACATAACTAATTGCAAACACACAGTCAACATCCTCCATTAAGGACTTAAGAATTCAAAGTCCTACAACAAAAACAAGGTCCTATCCATCGACACAACCCTAACATAAATAAAATCCTTTCCTTTCTCCAATCGAAGGTCATGGGAAGCCGAAATTAATATAAATTACCATGAATATTTTTGGTTTATTTAAATATTGTTGTACGCCCACCTGGCGCAGTCTGTATATTGGTTTAAATTGCCTACGCTGGCTCATCAAATGTTGGAAAGTGCGCATTGGTTCGATGCAGAACAACCCTGGTGGCCCTTCTTAGGGTGCTGTAGGCGATTGGCAGTGGTTTGCGTGACTATCTGAGTGACTGTAATTGAGCAGTCATGATATAAGCTTTAAAACGGAGGTGGCTGTTGCTTCTTCCTATCTCGTTATAATATGAATTAGCTACTGAAATAAGGAAATGTCTTATTAGTTTTTTAAGTAGAGGGTTCTTAAGAAACCAGGCAGCTTAAATCAAGATTTGGAACAGTTTTACGCAACAAAACCCACGTTGTATAATGGCATTATACCTTGAGGACCTATTTTACCTATTTTTTCTGTGTCCCCTTTTATAAAAACTATTATAAATGTTGTTTTGGGTTTCAATGTGCGGGAATGGTGGTAGATAAGATACTCATACAATGGGTGAATTGTACCAAATGCTGATTAAAAATCAAATATTGGGTGTGTTCAAATATCTCATGAATTTTTTTATCATAGGAAAAACTATTACACTGAGTAAAATATATAATACTCTATAAAAAATTATAAGGATTAATTATATTTTATTACAATATTCGGATAACTGATTTTCACTACGATAATTAATTTTCTTGATTTCATATATGTAGATACATATATATGTACAAAGATTCATCTTTATTAATCAATGATTTATAATGATTGATTTTTTTTATTCCTTATACAAAGATTCATTTTTTGAATCAATCATTTTTCAGTGATTGATTTTTAATTTATTTTATTCAATATACAAAAATTCATTATTACACACACACACAAGATTATTTTCTAAAGATGAAATAGTATTTCTGTTATTGGAAAAGAAATTATATTTTTAAGTATTTAAATAGTGCATTTCTAGCTATGACCTTTTTTTTGTTGTTGAATTTGGAATTTTCTCACTGAACATGTATTCAAATAATTACCTTGATTTGATACGAGCCTATAGTGTCATAATGAGTATATATTGTTATACGAGTATATAGTATGCCATGATGAGTATGTAATATGCCATGATAAGTATATATTTTTTCATTAACTGTTCATTGACAAGTAATGATTTTTAACTCTTAAATAAAAATTGTTAATATACAAACTTATAAGTGAGCAAAAAGGAAAAGCAGAAACATAAATGAGGAAATGAGTTTGATGTAATTTGAATAAATTTTAAAAGAAAGCATTGTTTCTTTTACACACATAATTTATACGCAATAAATTTAATTTCATATTAAACATTTTTTTAAAAATATTAGATAAATGCACATTATTCTGACTAATTGAAGTTAATCAGAGAAAAACAAGATTTGATATTTTTTATTTGATTCTTATCTTTTTGATTTAAATGCACATTATTCTGACTAATTGAAGTTAATCAGAGAAAAACAAGATTTGATATTTTTTTTATTTGATTCTTATCTTTTTTATTTTTTTTTTTATTTATCTTTAAAATCTGTTACAATCTAATTTTCAAGTACACATTTATATCCTTTCATTCAAAAATTAATATTTTTTGTTCCAATTCTTGAAAGGATTCTACTTCTCAAGTCAAATATTCAAAAAAAGCGCTTTAAATTTCAACATCTGAAATTGAATCTATAAATATTGTACTTTATTGTATTTTTTCACATCAAAAACCATTTCCCTACAGAATTGTTTTCAATACTTGTAACATTTTCAAATCAACCGAAATCGGTTCTTAAGAGAAGAGACATCCATTTACCAAACGTATTCAAATAATGCCATGGCGAAGAATATTCGACGCGTAATTCATTTACCATCGAATCTGTGAATATAATCCTCCACTTACCATCCTTGCGCATGTTACTGTACCCCTTTTATTTGGCGGCATAAAAGATCCATTAGCAACACGTGGCAGCCCTGGAAACATCATCCTGCAGTGTTGGCTTACACGCTGAATTTTGTACTTTCAGACGGAAGTCAACTAATGCATCTTTTCATGTCAGTTTTAATGGCGGCTTTCATGTGGGAGCGAATCTGAAAGGGTCTGTAGGGTTTTGAATATGCTTTTTAAACTTATTGGGTTAGTTTTATTCGATTGTAGAGCAGTGGGTTTCTAGAATTTTCAATGGTGTGCTCTGCTTTCTTGGAATCTATGTGGTTATGAACTTGTTTTGGAAGGTTTCATGATTTAAATTAAAATTGTATTAAATGTTCAAGGAAATTGTAGAGAAATTGAAAATTATCAGAACATGAATATGTATTCAATTGTAGAACAGTGGATTTGTGAATTTTCGTACAGATCTTTTCGTATAGATATTCGAGATTTTTGTATATATTGTGATCTGCTTTGTTAGATAACAACCTTTGGTAATAAACAGCAAGCTTTACTTCGGTAAGTTCCAATGAAAAAGAAAGCATCAGCGAAATTTAAACGCCGCTAAAAATGCTCAATATATTACAAATTATACACTATTATACTTGCACTATCCATACGTACTATTATACACCATAGTCTATCATTGCCTATTATACATTATATGTATATAAATAAATAATAGTATTAAGCTGACAGATGATATTAATAAATGTAATGTTACAAATTTTTTGATTGACAATCAGTTTATTCATTTGCCTATAATAATAGGCAATTGTTTTATAAGTTTAACATTTTCAATAATTTCAGAAATGTTTTTTGTAGAAAGGAAAGAAAAAAACACTCCAAATTTTTTTTTTTTTTTGAAATGGAGAGAAAAAGAAATTATAGTTTACATCCTTATTTTGTATTATCGATGAAGAAAATATTTTCGATTTCAGCAAGTTTTACAATAAAGTATAATAATAAGGCTCGACAATGCTATATCAGTTACGGCTCATGTCAATTTAGATTTATCTAAATTGTAATGATGAAAGTATCTGTTTAAAATTGACGATTTTCTTTCTTTAATGAAACTATACTGTTAAAACAATCTCCATGCTGTTACTCAGAATTTGTTCGCTTACGCTACAAACACGTTGGGCTAACCCTTGCGCTCGGTGTTTGTATCATTGAGCAGGAAGAGAGGGTAGCAATTAGGTGGAGATAGATCACAGGTAGAGGGAGAACAGATGTCCACACCCACTCGAAGCCGTGATGAACGAGTCTGTTCCTCTGCCCTCCGGGCGCCGATTCTTCATCTTTCGCCACGGACATTACTGTTGCTCTGTGGTATTGCTCCACGGCAGAGGATTCCCTTTTCGAAAATTATAGATTAAACAGTCGTGATACATGAAAGACTTCTAATTAATAATTTTTATACATCGAGTAATTTTGGTTTAAGATTTTAAATTGAAAATTGTTCACATTTTATGAATTTCTTCAATTTTAAATGTCAACTTAGGATTTCATTTTTTTTTCCACAAGAAAATGTCAGGATCACTATTTTATGTTTCATATACGATATACTTTGTAAAGTTACAGTAAAATTTATTGTTGTTGTATCTAATCGGTGTCCTGCAGTGAGGGATAGACATCCCATGAGTAATCTACTCATGGATGGAGGGAAAGGAGCAGCTTTTTTTGTGTTGGAGCACCCGTAGGTAGAAGTCTAACTTGGCTCCTTGTCACGGCAAAATTTAAGCTGAGGATCAAACCGTCCCAACAACAAAAAATTCCTTTGTAGAAGTATAGTCTACGTGTGAGATTATTATTGTGAAAGTCAGCAGACAGCATGTATATGATTTATACAACGAAAACGATATATTTTTTTTAATTTCAAATTACTTTATTTATATTTATTTAAAAAACTATTTCTTCTTCTTCATTGGTGCAAGAGTTCTATGGTTTGCCAAGGCCGTTTTTATTGGCAGATTTCGAGACAGATGTTTTCTTTTTACGGGATAAGTTGGTCAGCCCGACGTCCAACGCTCTACAGTCATGTTATACCGGGATCTAAGGTTTAATGTGGATTTCGAATCACTACAGACATTTACGGCACCGCCGGGACTGTCATCCGAAACCCGTGGCACCGAGCGCCAGAGCTCTATAAAAAAAAAATATTTGTTGACATTAAAAAATCATTAACTACCGATAAAACTTTATTTTTCAAGAAAAACATTTAATTCAATTTTTCTTTTCATTTTGGTAAAAAAAAAAAAAAAAAAAAATAATAATAATATTTTTGTACATCATTCATGTATTCAGAATGGAGATTATCGTTTTCAATTATTTTCAGTGGAAGTGAATATTTCTATGACTAATACTTACTGAACCCAAAGTATCCAAAAACCTTATTATTGTTTATTAATCTTCAAATGAACATTTTCACTGATCCGTTATTAAGAAATAGTAAATGTTATCGACAGAGTATTGCTTCTAAATTAAATTTTACTTCTAAAATAAAGTTCTTAGACATTTGTAAAGCGAACAACCCTTAGAAAAATCTCTCTTTATACTCTAATAATAAATTAATGTTTACACTGCAAATTGTTGGAAAACATTATTGAAGTTTTCTTGGTCTGGCGCCAATTATTCGTGCAAATTTGGCTGGTGACTGTCGGAGGTGTTTCATTTAACATTGTGTCTGTGGGTTAAAAATTTAGACTTAAAAAAAGTTAACTTCGTAGGAAAGTTGATCAGAGCCGTAGCAAAGATTGTCACGACCTTATTAGGGGGAATAATTGAGGTTTCCTTCCCTTAAAAATGTGGTTTTATATACAATTTAATGTTTTATTGATGATGACATTAAAAAAATTGCTATTACATAATCGTACTTTTTAAAAAATATCACCAACATGTACTATATTGCATATGACATTAAATTTAGATAAGTTATCAATAACAAATTTATCAGCCGATCTTGTGACATAGTTGAATAATTTATTTTCTATAATATTTAACTTCAAAAATTATCTCTCTGAACCATCTATTTTTATAGAGAATTGGTAATATTTTTAATGATATATTCAAACTTTGGAATGAAACAGTCAACTCTTTTTTATGAATATTAGTTAGAGCATTAAATGAATATTTAGATTGAAGTAATTTGCTTGAAAATAAATTTTTAAACAAAACTAATTCGTATAATTCCTCTTCCTATTCGACTTTACTGTTAATTATCGCTTATTACATGAATTCTAGATCAAAATATTTTATTTTTAATTTTTCTAGATTAGTTTCACCGAGTTTTATTTATATTTAAGAAACAGTTTGAATTTTTCATTATTTTGTAAAAATCCCTAATCAAACCACATAGATTAATATTAATTGCATAACAAAAATGCATTCTTAATTTCGCGCTGTTTAGGCGTTTCTATAGTATCGGGGCCTTCATGTCTTGAGATTGGCCACATTGTAGTAGTAGATTTTCTTAGAAATTAAATTGTTTCACAGTAGCTTATAATAAACTTTTTCTCCACTAAAATGTATCAGAAAACGAATTCTTGCTTATTTAATTTTATATCAATGATGTTTCATAATAAAACAATAAAATAATGATTTTTCTTTAAAATTATAAAATTATTCGTCAAATAATCTGCAATTTCATTAAATAATTACAAATCCATAATTCCTAATCCAACTTATTAATTTATCCTGGATTAAAACTAAACACCAAATTACGGAGCTAAACGTCGACAGAAAACAGCTACTACTCTCAGAAGATTAAGGATGAAGCAGCACAAAAATATCCACATGAGCAGAGATCCATTACAGGATACACATTCTGTCCAGCGGTGGGTTTGTTCTAATGTAATAAATAGTAAAGTTAATTATTCTTTATTTTGTTTACAAAATTTTCTTTAACTTAATTTAAAATTCCAAATTTTTTATTCTCTAATTATATCGTTCTCAATGGTTTAAATAATCAGCGGACTAATTGTAGAAAAACATATTCATATAAGCAAAAACATTATTCCTATTTCACCAAATGTTTTGGAACATATTCAACAACATATTTTTGAACAACAATGCATTTTATGAATATATTTCGTGTAGAATCCATCATATTTTCACTTCTTAAGTTTTCACGATGTTTACATATCTAAAAGCAAGATTTTAATCAAAGCAATTCTTTTCCCCCTCTCTTCAAAAACTCATTTAAAATTTGCATTTTCTCTCGAATGAATTTTCAACACACTGGGAAAAAAAACATCCCTTCCCCAAAACACAATACACTTGGCTCTAAAACACAATAAAAAAAAAAAAAAAAAAATAAATAAAAAAAAAATAAATAAATAAATAAATAAATAAATAAAAAAAAAAAAATCATGCTCTACATTTTATAATGCAAATAACGAACGTAAGTAAATTACTACACATTTAGCATATCTATTATAGAAATACAAAGTACAACCAAAAAAAATTATGCTACAAGTTCCATAAATATGTAAAAATATTCAATTCTGTCAAGTTCTTTTGTGGAGTGCTACGAGAGATAAATGTTTTATCCTCAGGGACCTGGAGCACTGAGTACGCCAATAGCTCACCGACCCCCAAAATTACACCCCTCTTGACCCCCTTAATGATAGGGTGGAGCATGTCGGCCTGTCAGAGGTCCATTCGAAAGCATCTGGGACGGCCTATGTGGTGTCAGAGCCAGAACGTGTTTGCTTTGGCATAATTCAAAGAAGTGTCCATAAGGGATAAAAACGCAAATATTTGGGTTGGGGTGTGCCAAGGTAATGTAAGTGTTCAGGAGGAGTAATCAATTACGGCAGACGAAAAATTAAATGTAGGTTTCAGTTAGAGATGAGCCTCAAATTGGTTCTGGATTGCTACCTAGAGATGCCGGTAATAAATAGTGGAGACTTGGTGTTTAAATGCAGCAGGTAGGTAGTAGTAAGTTTGGGAAATAACTGTCACATGGAATTGAAAAGAAAGACAGACAGACAGAGAGAGAGAGATACACACTATAATTTGGTTTATGAATTGTATACCTTTTTCAATTTCTTGAAGATATTTTGACGTGCCTATATTACTATAAATTTTGATTACATGAATTGCACTATTAGAATAAAAACTGCACATTTAGACAACTTCTTGGCTTATTACTGGAGAAATTTTTTATAATCTATTTATTCTTTATCTAAATTTCGAATATATTTTATGCTCTTCCGTAAAATAGACAATAATCATTCAGTCATTGAGATACATAAATTTTGATTCCATGAATTGCAATATTAGAATAAAAATTTCCTATTTAGACATCTTTTTGGCTCTGTTTACAAAGATCTATTTATTTTTTATATAATTTAGAAAATATTTCCCGCTTTTCCTTAAAATTAGTCAATAACCATTCAGTCACTGAAATACAAAAACTAATGCCAAATATAAATATTGAAAAAAATGAAGAAGAAATTATTATTTAAAAACGTTTAACAACAGAACATTTCTTAACAGAAGTGTGTGGCTGCACTGTACTTCCTCTCGAGGCCTACAGACCATTTCTCCTGAGAGCCACGGGGCCGCTCTTGCTAGTGTCTAGGACGAAGCACGGTTACACACACCAAAAATGAGGGTCTGATGTGGTCTTATTTATGATTATGATAATTAAAAAAACAAATATAACGAATATAACTGTAACTGAAATTTTTTTTTTTGTATCTACAATTTTGAATTTCAACTACATTACCATGTAACAGCAATACAAGCGGTTACTGTCATCTGATTGAAATAACTGTATTTACCTTTTTTAACTATTATTTAACTCACTTATGAAACATATACAGACCAAAAAATATCATTGAAATGAAATTGTTGGAATTTAGGTGTTAGCTTGTGCTATTCCATAGAAAATGTGGTAATATATCATATATCAGTTTTATAAATATATAAACAAACTACATGCACATTTAATATTTGCTTACGAGCGTAAGACATCAATCAAGAAAAAATATGAAATTAAAATAAAAAAAAATTCCGTGTGTAACGATTCAATATTTGTGTACATTATAATAGAGCATAAACATTCTGCGAGCACTACCGCAAATTGGATGTGTTCTAATTTAATGATATTGCACGCTTATCTCTGAGAGGCGGAAAATTGATCTTTCACTCACCTAAGATCATTTGTAACTGTCCGCCTAAAAATGAGCGAAATATCATCATTTATATTCCCCACATCGAAGCATAAACACTCGGTTAAACGATGATAAAAGGACGCAGTGTGCTTTGAGGCCGCCATTTTATGTTACTAGTCATGTTTTTACATTCACAGTACGTTTAACTTTTTATGCATGAAATATTTATTAAAAGCCGAAAAAGGAAATGCACAGTTGTTTACTGATTAAACTGCGTATATTTTAAAAAAAAATTATTTCATGTTTTGATAAATATTAGGATTTATTTTCACACTCTTTTATTTTAGAGAAGACCATCATTTACATTTTGAAATACTAGTGTTTAAAGTATACTAGACTGTCCAATGTGGTAAGTTACTTTGAAAACTCCGTTATTATTTGAAGAACATATGGGGTACAGAAATGCAATAATTTTAATGCGGCCTAAAAGAACAAAATATTCAGTCTAGGTCATATAAAAATAAGTTTAAGAAGGTTATTTTTGATTTCTGCATAGATTGTTTCAACTCTGGCGCTCGGTACCATAAGTTTCGGGGTCGAGCCCTGACGGTGCCATGGGTGTTTGTAAAAGTTCGAAATCCACTTTAAGCCGTAGGTCCTGGTCTAATATGACTGAAGAGAGTTGGCCGTATGGTTGATAACCCTATCTTGTAAAAAGAAACCATCTCCTGTCTCGAAATCTGCCAGTAGACAGGCGGCCTTGGCCACCAAGTGTTGCCAGTGAAGAAGAAGATAGGTTGCAAGTATCAAATCTTAAAGTTTTAGAATCCAAATAGAAATATTGTTTATCAAGTTGTAAATGTTTTTTTAACCTATATAAACACTACCCTGCAAATCACATTTTAGGAAAAAAAATTATAATAGTTATAGTTTAGGGAATAGGATAACAAAAAATATAAAAAAACCAAACATTTCGACCAACATGTTCCTGGATGTATTATGTATTATTCAAGATAGAGGAAGACTTTTCCTCGAAGGCTTGATACTAGAAATATTCCAGGAATTCATTCTGCTGCAATAGGTATAAAATATTTATGTAGAATATCAGTGTCTTTAAATTCTTGTCTTTTCAAAGAAATATGTATTTATGACTGTAATTCAGTGGGATTTTAATTCTTACATGATGTATTATATCGATTATAATAAGAAGTGGGGTTCCATTTCCTCCATCTTTTATTTACAGACAAAATGCAAATAAAGGTACTTTACTTTATTAGTAATTATTAAAGAGCCCTAACGAATAATTTATTTTTAAATCAAAATAGGCCTTCACTGCGATATAGAAGTTTATCTCGTAGAATGCAACAGCTTTTTAGCAATTTCTACATTTTCGAATCTTTATTTTAAGATTAGAACCAATAGAATTCTTATTGGAAAATTTTTCAATTTTTCAATCATCTTTTCTAAAAATTAATTTTCTAATTAAAAAAATACTATATGAAGAAATTTTATACATATGCATAGTTTTGGGATCATTCAAAATTAAACAGACGATGCATAATATAAATTCCAAAACGAATCAATGAAATGATGAGCACTGGAAGTAGCACTGAAAGAGCACATTCACTGGAAGTAATGCTCTTGGATGGCTTTGAGATTTCCAAAAATCTCAAATGGGAGACTGAAAAATATATATTCTGTAAAGCACTTTTCTGTACAGGAAATCTAATTTCTTACCTTAAGGGTAAACATCCCCTTTATGACTGTAATTCTGATAGAATGTATACATTGATTATAATAAGAAGTGTTCTTTAATTTCCTCCATCTTTCGTCAAGAGACAATACACAAATAAAGTTATTTTACATAATAATTACTAATTGTCTAAGAGCCGTAATGAATGTTTTATTTTTAAATCAAAATAAGCTTTTACTGTAATATAGAAATTTCGTAGAAGACGACAGCTTTCCAGCAATTTCTACATTTTCGAATATTTATAAGTTAATAGAAATTAGAACCAATAGAATTCTCATTGGAAAATTTTTCAATCATCTTTTCTGAAGAATAATTTTTCTAATTCAAAAAAATAGGCGCTATATGAGAAAATTTTGTAAATATGCTTTGTTTTCGGACCAATTAAAATAAAACAGATGATGCATAATATTAATTCCAATGCGAATGAATGAAAGGATGGACATGATCATTTACTGTCTGATTACCAATTGGTTATCGCTCCGACTTTTGGCACCACAAGCTTCAGATTCAAATATTTGCAGTGGCATGGATGTTTATGAGTGGTTCGGAATCCACGTTAAACTATAGGTAGCTTAACTATATGTAACTAACTAGCTCAAATTGTGAAAAATTATCGTAGAGCGACAAACAAAACCATACAAG
>BPLQ01012089.1:0-10708 GCA_021605075.1 Caerostris darwini | reverse complement strand
TAATTAATAAAGAGGGTAATTGGGTGTTATTTGGAGGAGCGAGTTCGAAGTTAAACATTCAATGCTAAAACAAAAGCTTTTGTTGTTTATGGGCATGAGCATAGTGAGCATATTAAATCTGTTAAACAGAATGACCTTCTATTTTGTTTGAAGAGGAAGATACTATATACCATCACTAGGGATATTTATTTCAAACTGTAGTAGCAATATGTGTATCAGCATAGAACAACCTTAAGTAACTATAATTCTGATGCCTGTCTGTCTGACTTAGGTACAGATAACTATCGATAAAAGTGTCAGAGATATAAAAACTGGAAAATCTTAATAAAATTGTTTTGTATGTATCAGGCTATTTTGTATTATTATTCTAAAAATTGAAATTCAAAATCGCCCAAAACGAAAACTGTACTTGTTGGATTCACTACATTTGTAAAAAAATGGTAACAAGTTGGTGCATACCATATTTTCATTATTCATTCCGTATTGACATTTAACATTTACAATTGTGACCACGATTATTGCTTTTATGTTGTTTCTAAATTTTTGTTGTTGCTGAATTTGTATCAATACAATACTAATAATATTAAATTAAGCAAAAATTAAATTTTTTTTCTACATATAAAAATTTAAGAGATTCATTTAAAAGACGTTTTATAAAGCAAAAAATGCAATAAATAAATTAATTAATTTCCATGAATTGAAGTACACTTTGAATAGAATCTTTGTATAAATAGAATGGTTAAATCTTTTATGTCTTGGATAAAATGGACGAAAGTATTAAGTTCTTTAATTAGATAATATATTTACGCAGTTCTTTAATTAGAACATATATTATAATAGCTGTAGTACAAAACATATATTCTTAAGACCAGATTATCTTTCTTTGATATTCTTACACTTTTACTCATAAAATATATTAGAAATTCTTTTGGGAAAAGTGTCAGCAAAATTCTGGACCACTATCAACGTTTCTTATTGGTTAATGTTTTTAAATTATAAACTCGAACTTTTCTTATTGGTTTATTTAAATTTCTCTTGTGCTTTTTTATTACATTTCTCTCGTGCGCTTTTTTAATAAATTTATTTCATGCGATTTTTTATTAAATTTCTTTCACGTGTTTTTTTTTTATAAAATCGTTTGGTAGTAGTTATAGTTTATAATTTAAATTTTTTTTAAAAAATTCTTTGTTTTTTTATTAAATTTCTTTCACGTGTTTTTTTTTTATAAAATCGTTTGGTAGTAGTTATAGCTTATAATTTTAATTTTTTTAAAAAAATTCTTTTTTTTTTATTAAATTTCTTTCACGTGTTTTTTTTTTTTTAAAATCGTTTGGTAGTAGTTATAGTTTATAATTTTAATTTTTTTAAAAAAATTCTTTGTTTTTTTATTAAATTTCTTTCACGTGTTTTTTTTTTATAAAATCGTTTGGTAGTAGTTATAGCTTATAATTTTAATTTTTTAAAAAATTCTTTGTTTTTTATTAAATTTCTTTCACGTGTTTTTTTATAAAATCGTTTGGTAGTAGTTATAGCTTATAATTTTAATTTTTAAAAAAATTCTTTGTTTTTTTTATTAAATTTCTTTCACGTGTTTTTTTTATAAAATCGTTTGGTAGTAGTTATAGCTTATAATTTTAATTTTTTTTAAAAAATTTGTTTTTTTATTAAATTTCTTTCACGTGTTTTTTTTTTTTTATAAAATCGCTTGGTAGTAGTTATAGTTTATAATTTTAATTTTTTTTTAAAAAATTCTTTGTTTTTTTATTAAATTTCTTTCACGTGTTTTTTTTTTTTTATAAAATCGTTTTGGTAGTAGTTATAGCTTATAATTTTAATTTTTAAAAAAATTCTTTGTTTTTTATTAAATTTCTTTCACGTGTTTTTTTTTTTTTTTTTATAAAATCGTTTGGTAGTAGTTATAGTTTATAATTTTAATTTTTTTAAAAAATTCTTTGTTTTATTAAAATTTCTTTCACGTGTTTTTTTTATAAAATCGTTTGGTAGTAGTTATAGCTTATAATTTTAATTTTTTTAAAAAAAATTCTTTGTTTTTTTATTAAATTTCTTTCTTCACTCGTGTTTTTTTATAAAATCGTTTGGTAGTAGTTATAGTTTATAATTTTAATTTTTTAAAAAATTCTTTGTTTTTTTATTAAATTTCTTTCACGTGTTTTTTTTTCGTTTGGTAGTAGTTATAGTTAATAATTTTAATTTTTTTAAAAAAATTCTTTGTTTTTTTATTAAATTTCTTCACGTGTTTTTTTTTTTTATAAAATCGCTTGGTAGTAGTTATAGTTTATAATTTTAATTTTTTTTTAAAAAATTCTTTGTTTTTTTTTTATTAAATTTCTTTCACGTTTTTTTTTTTATAAAATCGTTTGGTAGTAGTTATAGTTTATAATTTTAATTTTTTTAAAAAAATTCTTTGTTTTTTTATTAAATTTCTTTCATGTGTTTTTTTTACAAAATCGTTTGGTATACTATAGTTAATAATTTGAATTTTTTAAAAAAAATTCTTTGTCTTTTTCATTAAATTTCATTCGGAATTTTTTTAAAACTCGTTTGGAGCTCTCACAGCTTTATTTTGTTATTTAATATTTTTCATTTTTCAATTTTGAACGATAACTGATGAACATTATTTATTACCTGAATGAGATTTATTTATAGTTTTTCTTTCTTTTCTTGTGTAAGATTTCTGTTATGCATTTTGTTCTTACGCAAAATTGTCAGTTTTATTGGTAACCTGCAAATCGGCTCATCCGATTAAATTTTTTTTAATACTTTACTTTAGAAAATAATGAATTAATAAATGCCATATCTCAAATTTTAGGATTAGCACTAAGGCGCTATATCGATTTCTTAAACTTAACGAAAACTCTACTCACATGAATATGCTTAATTCTTATTTCTGCGAAAAGCCTTAAAAACATAGAAAATGCATAAAAAAATTTTGATTGAATTTCAAAATATTTCAACACGGGTTGACATAATCCTTGAAGTTTTTGACAAGTCATGAAATACAATAAAAAAATTATTTCCCTATTTTTTATACTTTAAGGCAGTTTGAAGAACTCTGTCTTTAAGTACAGCCTTTATTTTTCTAAGTAACTTTTTCTTCAGGGCATGCATTATATAAATAAAAAAAAAGTTGAAACATAAATGCCCTTAAAGTTTGTGTTTCCTACAAGAATAAATAATTCTCTAAGGGAAAAAATACCAGCTTTACGAGTTTTAAAAATCTTTCGATGTACAAAAAAAAAAGCACTATAAAAATGTCAGATGGCAGTTCTTTTACAAAATAAATAAACAATAAACCATTTACTAAATACCGTTTAAGAATCAACCCTGTACTAAATCCAAGACAGTTTTGAAAGGCAAAGTACAAAAATCTGCAAAAAAAAATAAAATGAAATTGAAAGGGAAAAAAATATCTCTCCGGATTTTCTGTCGGTGGATTTGCCTCTAAAATACTTGAAACATGCTCTCCTGTTGACATCTGGTTACATCCTAGACCACTGTTAGGTTTAAAATGAGACCATATGATGTAATCTATGCACTGAGCTTAAAATATGTATCAGCATTTTTGCAATATTTATGCGTTTCGCATCACAGACAAAAACTCGTATATTTCGTATGAAAAGGAGAATTATTTTATGTGCTATTTTATCTGGAATGGCGAAATATTTAGATTTTATTCAAGCATAAAAAAAGTTTTTTCTTAGAAATTTAATGCGTGCATTTTTTAAGGAGATTAGAATTTTAAAACGGATGCATTAACAGACATAAAACAAGAATAACATGTATATATAAAATGGGTGAATATATAACCATGTTTTCTCTCAGAAGATATATCTTTAAAAAGTTAACTGAAAACAAATACATTCATATGATGAAAAGTAAGCTAAAGTAGAAGATAAGTTGTACATTATGGGATATTTTAGAATGCGTTTCAGTGAAAGAATTTAAGCAGTTTCTCAATAGTGCACTGTAGAATAATATGTGTTTAAATATATGTGTTTGGAGTAATATAATTTCTTATTTTGTCTTTTAAACAGATTATTTCAGTTTTGAATGATAGCTGATAATCATAAATTATTGCCTTAATATAATATATTGATACTTTCTCTTTCTTTGTTTGCTTAAGATTGCTTTTATGCATTTTGTCCTTACACTACATTCTCAATTTTATGGGTAAACTACATATCGGCTGAGACGATAATGTTTTTCTTTTTTAACCTAGTTTCATTTTAAGTATAAGCGATTATCACTTTTCATATTACTGTTCTGTTTAAATGAGTAAATATGTTATTGTCTAGGTATGGCAATAACGTCTTCGTGAAAAAGCATATATGAATATAAAAAAAATTGAATATACCTTATATCGCCAAAGTAATATGTTTAATTAATTTTTATAATACTGTACTTTGGATAAGAATGAATTAATAAATGTGTAATTTCAGATTTTAGGATTTGAACTAAGATTCTATATCGATTTCCTAAATTTAACGAAAACTCTACTCATATGAAAATGTTTAATTGCTGTCTAAAGAATTACAAAACATAGAAAATGCATTAAAATATTTTTGACTTGAATTTAAGAAAACTTCAAAACATGTGATATAATGATTGAAGTTCTTAGCAAGTCATGAAAAACAATAAAAAAATTTATTTCCCCTTTTTTATCCTTTAAGGCAGTAGGAAGAACACAGGTTCAAGTACCTCCTTTATTTTTCTTAATAACTTTCTCATCAAGGCATTCTCTAAATAAAAAAAAAATTGTAGCAAATATGCCCTTAAAGTTTGTGTTTCCTGCCAGAATAAATAACTCTCTCAGGAAAATAAGAACTGCTTTTCCAGTTTAAAAAATGCTTTGACGTATAGAAAAAAAAGCACTATAAAAATGTCAGATGACAGTTCTTTTACAAAATGAATAAACAATAAACCTTCACTAAATATCGTTTAAGAATCAACCCTGTACTAAATTCAAGACAATTCTGAAAGGCAAAGAATTTAAAGTGAATTTACTACATGAGAGTTCAAAAATCTGAAACCAAGAATAAAATGAAATTGAGAGAAAAAGAAAATCTCTCCAGATTTTCAGTCGGTGGATTTGACTCTAAAATACTTTAAACATGCTCTCCTGTTGACATCTGGTTGCATTCTAAACCACTGTTAGGTTAAAAATGAGACTATGCGATGTTATCTATGCACTGAGCTTAAAATATGTACCAGCGTTTTTGCCATATTTATGCGTTTCGCATCACAGACAAAAACTCGTATATTTCGTATGAAAAGGAGAATTATTTTCTGAGCTATTTTATTTAAGATAGTGAAATATTTTGGTTTTATTCAAGCATAAAAAAAGTTTTGCGTTGAAATTTTAAAGCGTGCTTTTTTTTAAGGAGCTTAGAATTTTAAAATGAAAGCTTTAACAAACATAAACCAAGAATAAAGTACATATCAACTGGGGGAATATATAACCACGTTTTCTGTCAGAAGATTTATTTTTAAACAGTTAACTTAAAACAAATACGTCTATTTTATGAAAAGAAAGCTAAAGTCAAAAATAAGTTGGACATTATGGGATATTTTAGAATATGCTTGATTGAAAAATGTATAAATTTGCTCAATAGTGCGAAAATATATGTGTTTGAATATATGAGTGTAAAGGTTTTCATGTATTTTTTTACATAAACTCATTTGGAATTCTTAATTTTTTTTTATTCTTTGTCTATTTTATTAAATATCCTTCGGGACTTTTGAAATTGTTTGGGATCCCATAGCTTCTTTTTTTGTTATTTAACCTGTTTTTGTTTTTTTTCAGTTTTGAAGGATAACTGATTATCATAATTTATTGCCTTAATATTATTTATTGATACGTTCTCTTTGTTTGTTTGTTTAAGATTGCTGTTATGCCTTTTGTTCTTGCATTAAATTCTTACTTTTATGAGTAACCTGCAAATCACCATAGCTGATTAAGTTTTTTTTTATATAATATTATACATTGGAAAAAAATTAATTAATAAATGTCATATCTTAGAATCTAAGAATCGACCTAAATATTCTATATCGTTTTCTTAAATTTAACGAAAACTCTACTTTTATGAAGATGTTTAATTCTTTTTGCTGTGTAAAGCATTAAAAACATAGAAAATGCATGAAAATATTTTTGATTTGGATTCAGAATATTTCAAAACGTGTTCAAGTAATCCTTGAAAGGTTTTGGCAAGTCATGAAAAACAATAAAAATAGTTATATCCCTATTTTTATCCTTTAATGCAGTTTGAAGAACTCTGTCTTCAGGTACACCCTTTATTTTTCTTGGTAACTTTTTCTTCAGGGCATGCTCTTTCAATATATAAAAAAAATTGAAGCAAAAATGCTCTTAAAGTTTGTGTTTCCTGGTAGAATAAATAACTCTTTACGGCAAAGAAGGACAGCTTTTTGAGTTTTAAAAATCTTTTGACGTGCAGAAAAAAAAAGAACTATAAAAATGTCAGATAACAGTTCTTTTACAAAATGAATAAACAATAAACTTTCACTAAATATCGTTTAGGAATCAACCCTGTACTGCATCCAAGACAGTTTTGAAAGGCAAAGAACTTAAAGTGAATTTACTGTATGGAAGTACAAAAATCTAAAAACAAAAATGAAATGAAATTGAGAGGGAAAAAGTCTCTCTCCAGATTTTTAGTCGGTGGATTTTCATCTAAAATACTTGAAACAGGCTCTCCTGTTGACATCTGGTTGCATCCTAAACCGCTGTTAGGTTTGAAATGAGACCATACGATGTTATCTATGCAATGAGCTTAAGATATGTACCAGCATTTGTGCCATATTTATGCGTTTCGCGTCACAGACAAATCATTAACAAATTTAATAATAATAATATATATATATATATATATATATATATATACACTATCTGGAAGAAAGTGACGGGACACCCGTCGACAAAAGAAAAGTCGACAATACAGCTGACACATGCGCAATAACAGGTATCACGTGTCAGCCATATCCTATAAATACTCTGTGGAGTTAACTAGAGTTGTTTTTTGTCAAGATGCCGCCACGGGAAGAGTTGTCTGAGTTCGAGAAAGGTGTGTTGGTTGGATTGCATCTTGCCAAGGTGTCAATTAGGGAGATATCCCGTCTCCGTAACTGCTCAAAATCAACTGTAGCACGTGTTGTGTGTCGCTACAAGACTGAGGGACACTGCCAGAACAAACCCCGAAGTGGACGACCAACAGTTCTCACCAGCAGGGACCAGCGGGTGCTCGGCAGGGAGATTCGAAGTAACCATCAAACATCCATGGATAACATCGCTAATGAGTTTAGACAAGCCACAGGTGTGGGCGTTTCGACCAAGACTCTTCGTATCGAGGCCAATATTCTTCGTAAGTTAGGTTACACTGGACGTTCGGCGGCCCATAAGCCTTTGATTACGAAAACCAACAAGAAAGCGCGCCTTCGATGGGCCAAAGACCACCGTACCTGGACTCTGGATGACTGGAAACGCGTTCTTTGAAGTGACGAGTCACGATTTACCCTTTTCCATTCCAATGGACGTGTTTGGGTATGGCGTTTACCAGGAGAGCGCCTTTTGCCCGAGTGTGTCGTCCCAACTGTATAGTTTGGTGGAGGGGGATTGATGGTATGGGCCTGTTTCTCCTGGTGTGGTGCTGGCCCACTGGTGAAGGTTGATGGTGCGATGAATGCCGATAGATACTGTGATATTCTCGACAATCATATCCTTCCTACCTTGTGGGCAACGTACGGTATGGATGATTGCTTGTATCAAGACGACAACGCAACATGCCATGTTGCAAGGAGGACTCTTGATTGGTATGTGAACAACAACGTTAAACGCATGGAGTGGCCGGCGCAGAGCCCTGATCTTAACCCAATTGAACATCTCTAGGACGAATTGGACCGTCGGTTGAGGGCCTGCACCCCACTCCCCAAAAGCAAGCCTGAACTATGGAACTTCCTGTTAAACATTTGGAAGGAAATTCCTCTTGCCACTATGGCTAATTTAGTGGAACGCCTTCCCAGAAGAGTTGCGGCTGTGATCGCAGCCAAAGGAGGCCCTATCTTCTATTAATTTTAATAAATATGGGTCTATGTAGTTATAGTGTCGTGTCCCGTCACTTTCTTCCACATAGTGTATATATATATATATATCAACTGGGAGGAATATATAACCATGTTTTATCTTATACAAGATTTATTTTTTTTTAAAGTTAACTTAAAACAAATATATCCATATGATGAAAAGGAAGCTACAGTTGAAGTTAAGTTGGACATTATGGGAAATTTTAGAATATCTTTGAACGAAAGATTTTTTACAGTTTCTAAATAGTTCATTGCAGAAAAATATGAGTTTGGATATACGAGTGTGAAAATTTTCAGGTGCTTCATTTGAAATACGAAAAAAATTTTAGTTTTAAAATTTTTAAAAAATTTCTCTGTGTATTTTATTACATTTCGTTGTTTTTAAATCGTTTGGACTGCTAAAGTTTTTAATTTTGTTATTTAATCTGTTTTTTTCAGTTTTGAAGGATAACTGACGATCATAACTTATTGCCTTAATATAATTTATTAATACTTTCTCTTTTTTTGTTTGCTTAAGATCGCTGTTATGGATTTTGTCCTTACACTGAATTCTAAATTTTATGGATAAAACTACATATCGGCTAAGGCGATTATTTTTTACTCTGGTTTTATTTTAAGTACAAGTGTTCGCAATTCTTATTTGTTTATTTATATTTCTCTCATGTGCTATTTTAATAAAATTCTTCCATGTGTTTCTTTTATATAAAATCGTTTGGAACGCTATAGTTTTTTTTAAATTTCTTTGCCTTTTATATGAAATATTTTTTGTGTCTCTTTCCAAATCGTTTGGAATTCTAATTTATTTATTTTTTTATTTTATTAAATCTGGTTCTCTTTTCAATTTTAAACGATATACATGTACATGTGTTCATCATCACATGTAAACATAATTTATAGAGCCAACGGCCGTACCATGCTGAATATACCGGTTCTCGTTAGATCACCGAAGTTAAGCATCATTGGGTGCGGTCAGTACTTGGGTGGGTGACCACCTGGGAACACTGCGTCCCGTTGGCAAATTTGGGACCTGAATGGCCGAGTGTCTAGCGCTCTGGCGCTCGGTGCCACAGGTTTCGTGTTCGAATCCCGGCGGTGCCATGGATGTTTGTAGTGGTTCGGAATCCACTTTAAGACGTAGGTCCTAGTCTTCTATGACTGTAAGAGCGTCACGGAGCCAAAGTCAGGCTTCTACCTACGGGTGCTCCATCACAACAGAAGCTGCTTCCTTCCCCTTCAATCATGAGTCCATATGGGCTTGTGGGCTTGGCCAGCCAAGTGGGATAAGAAACAACAACAACAAACATAATTTATTGCCGGGATATAATTTATTGATACTTTCTCTTTCTTTGTTTATTTAAATTTGCAGTTATGCGTGTTGTTCTTATACTAAATTCTCAATTTTATGGGTAAACTACATATTGGCTCAGACGATTTTCTTTTCTTTTTTAACCTGGTTTTATCAAGCAAGTATAAGTACCAAGTACATGTGTTCAACCTTTTTCATATTTATTTTCTGTTTCCATGAGTAATTATGTTACTGTCTCGGTATGGCGATATACTCATGTCGAAAATAAATATATGAATTTTGAAAAGATTGAATATACCTTATGTCGCCAAAATAATATGTTTAATTTTCTTTTAATACTATACTTTGGAAAAGAATGAATTAATTAATGCCAAATCTCAGATTTTAGGATTCGCACTAAGGCTCTATATATATTTCTTAAATTTAACGAAAACTCTACTCATATGAAAATGTTTAATTCTTATTGCTGTGTGAAGCATTAAAAACATAGCAAATGCAATAAAATATTTTTGATTTGAATTTCAGAAAACTTCAAAAACTACTCACTTAATCCTTGAAGTTTTTGACAAGTCATGAAAAACAATAAAAAAATTATAAAATAAGGTTAAATAATTTTTTACTGCAGATGGAATAACGCTGTCTTCAAGTACAGCCTTTATTTTTGTTGGTAACTTTTTCTTCAGGGATGCTCTATATATATATAAAAAATGAAACAAAAATGCCCTTAAAGTTTGTGTTTCCTGCCAGAATAAATAATGCTCTGAGGAAAAAAAAGGACAACTTTTCGAGTTTTAAAAATCTTTTGACTTACAGACAAAAAAAAAAAAAAAACACTATAAAAATGTCAGATGGCAGTTCTTTTACAAAATGAATAAACAATAAACCTTCACTAAATATGGTTTAAGAACCAACCGTGTACTAAATTCAAGACAGTTTTTAAAGGCAAAGAAGTTACAGCGAATTTACTATATGGAAGTACAAAAATCTGAAAACAAAAATAAAATGAAATTGAGAGGGAAAAAAAATCCTTTCCAGATTTTCAGTCGGTGGATTTGCCTCTAAAATACTTGAAACATACTCTCCTGTTGACATCTGGTTGCATCCTAAACCACTGTTAGTTTTAAAATGGGACCATACGATGTTATGTATGCACTGGGCTTAAAATATGTAGCAGCATTTTTGCCATATTTATGCGTTTCGCATCACAGACAAAAACTCGTATATTTCGTAAGAAAAGGAGAATTATTTTATTTAGGATGGCGAAATATTTTTGATTTTATTCAAGCA
>BPLQ01012088.1:0-41539 GCA_021605075.1 Caerostris darwini | reverse complement strand
TTTTTAAATTATCAGTTTAAAACACCCTTTTCGCTAAAGGCTAAAGTGAGTAGAAATATGTTAATTACATACAATCGCACATTAAAATCTTTATATGTTAGAACATTTGAATTATTGCCAATATTTCCGATATTTCAAAGAAGTGATCATATTTAACTTGTTATTTAAATACTCTTTTTAGTTTTCGTAAGTATTCGATCGAAAAAATCTGATAGTATTGTGTGCTATAGGAAAGATATTTTCTGTTATTTATTTGTGGATATGTGATACATAGATACATATATCATATATAATACATCACCCTCACAGTGTGTGACACAAAATACACTATTACTACACCACCACACCACATCACTGTGCTTAGAGCCGTCATGCCCCAATACAACTTGGGAATAATGTGGTTTAAATTGAATAGGTACTCTAGGGAGGCCAGAAAATTTTCGCAAAATTCACTTTTAGCTGTACAGAAACCGAACAACCAGGAAAAAAATATTTACAATAACAGTAGAAAAATTAAATTTAAAGAAATGGAAAATATTAAAATATAAAATATATAAAAAATACTTATAAATTATTACAAAATTTAAAAACAATGCAAAACAATAAACAAAACATGGGGGATTATATAAATCCATATGACACCAAATTCATACGAAGGAACGAAGTATGCAGTTTCTTCCCCCATTTTTCGCTACTGCTGTTTGAAATGTACACACAGAAACAGTGTACTTATAAGGTTCGAGAATCTGTAAAGCGAGAAAGGTTTTGAATTTCTATCTCCTTTATTTTTAGATTTTCATGAAAGGATTTTCTGAATTTCAGATTTGTTTAGCCCATCGCAGATATAGAACAAGGATATTTTTCTGTTCGTCTTCACTTGCTAACTATCGTGTCCTTCATATGAAGTCAAATGTATCCAACACA
This sequence comes from Caerostris darwini, assembly GCA_021605075.1. Taxonomy (NCBI): domain Eukaryota; kingdom Metazoa; phylum Arthropoda; class Arachnida; order Araneae; family Araneidae; genus Caerostris; species Caerostris darwini. Next base: position 40,615 of record BPLQ01012088.1, on the reverse strand, counting down.
ACATGTTATTATATAGTGACGTACACAGATCACTGAGGTGTGACTTTCCGATGGTGGTAATGTTTGCAGTAATTGCTCTCAAAACTATGGAGGTCTGATATTTTATTTGACATGATGTGTATGATCTCCCTCAGAAAGAGTCATTGATTGTTTAGAGGGGTATTCATGGTACCCTTAAAAGTCAATAGAAGCCAATGTTTTCCCTTACACTTCGATTTGTAGTATACATGTGTGGAACACGAAACCCAACAATGCACGTATAAAAAAAGCACCATCTGTTTTGCCCCTAAAGATATTTGTAGGATAGGTTTTGTCAAGGATTTCCTATAATCTTTAGATTTTATTCTATTATCAAAAAATATAAATACATTTGTGAGCTTTTTAAATAATCTAAACTTTTTTTTTATTAAAAGCATTATATCTTACTGATTCTTTGACATAACTCCATGTATATCGATAATAGTTCTTAACTTCATGAATAATGCTTTAGTTTAAAGATTTGTAACTCTAACTATTATTAAATATATTTCTGGAAAATAATTATGCTATTTGCAGTTTGTAATTTTTTCACATGATTTAGGAAGCGGTTCAGCGACAGTCATCAGTATTATTAGGTATTATGTCTAGTTCTCATAAAAATACGTATTGTAGATCAAATTCAATTGTCTATTCCTACTTACATCCTTTTCGGAACTCAGTATCTAGCCAACCATATGCTAATGAACAATTTGTAGCATATGGGTACTATTCGGGTATGGGTAGCTATTCGTATATATGTATGTGAAACATAGGTTCTTTCGATTTATCCCCCAAAAAATACAAGTGATATTTTTAGAACATTTAGGGGAAATTTTTGAAAATACCAAAATGTGTTACTATTAAGTATGTTTAAAAGAAGTTCAAAATTATCAGTGAACATTTCAAATATCTCAAATAGTTGCGTCATGACTTTAGCTAATATCAAATAAAGATGATGAAATATTAATTAAGTACATAAACACCATCAATAAATATACGCGTAACATATTTAATATGAAATAATTCTTTTATTCATAGTTTCACTTTTTCTCGAATAAAAAAAAAATGTTTTTTTAGTGGCGAACCTTTATGTTTTCCAGTTTAAGTTTTTTAAAAAAAAAGTGTTTTCCTAACATACCTGAAAATACTCACTTAATACAGATTGTTATTTCCAATTATCACATTATACGATAACTACATCCACTTATTGCAACATGATTTTATTAGAATTTTATAAAATTATGTTTAGTAAATAAACATTTGGCATGTATTAAAATATTATTTTAAGTTTCGTAACATTATTTTAACTAATTAAAATCAAGCGCAGATATATTTAAGATTTAAAATAGTCAACATGTTTTCAAAAATGTTGCTTAAAGCTTAAAAATGCATATATATTTTTCATTCTTCACAGAACTATGCCATTAAATTTGCAATATTTTTCCGTCAAGCTGAATATATATATAATATCAAATGGCATAAAGTAAAATCTAGAAATGCGAAAGAGTTGATGTGACGTTTGAATAAAAATTTCATTTTCTAGATGGCGTGCCATTAATTTCTGTCTTCTTCTCTTTTCAATTTGTATATCTCCTTTCCAGATAAAAAAGTGACTCTCTGTTGACGAAATGCTTTAACTTCACATTCCATTAGAATAAAATGATATATAAGAATGGTAGATGACTTAGGGTAAGAGTGTTAGAATTTAAAATAAAAAGTGTAAAAGAAAGATTTTTAAATATTTTATGTTTAAAATTTAAGTAATTTTGAATATGCTACTATATATATTTCAAAAAAGTAAGGTCAATTTTCAATTTAAATTTCCCGGGCATATGGAATTTCAATTTTTTTTGTTAGACGGCTGGCACTGTCCTTCACAACTGTGTGAAATTTGAAGTCAAAATATTCATTAGTGTTTGAGTTACGCTTGGCTTTGTGAGACGTTAAAACTGATTCCGGCCATTTTTGAAATGTCTGAATTAATTGAGCAAAGAACTTAAATTTAATTTTGCTTGCGGTAACGTATAGAATGTTGCAGAAGGCAATCGGTGAGCATTCCTATATTGGAAAGAAATGTTTAGAAGCAGTAAAAACAGTTATTTTACTTTTTGGGCACAATAGTATATATATATATATATATATATATGCACAATAAGCAAGTTTTTATTTTTCCTCCCAAAAAACAATGGAATATATCTAATTTGAAAAGTTTTAATTTTAAATACTAGCAAACACAAGAACAATTTCAATAATTCGAAACTTAGACAAAACAAAAAATATATTTACTGTGAATTGCGATGCAATCAAAATTCTAGCTAACGGTTCATATTTACCATTTTGATAACTTGTCCTGTAGATTAACTCATATTAATGATTTATAATTAATTTTAAAACCTTGTATTAAGATTTTCTTAAAAGTGCAAGTAAGCTCAATTTTTATACATTATTATAAGTTTACATTGTGTACATATGAATAGTCAATAAATTTAACAAATATATGAACACTCTTAATAAACACATCAGGACAATATTCTTTGATAAAGTAATACTTTCTGAAGGAAAAAATAAAAACAAGGGAATTTATTGAAGAAATATAAACAAAGTAATCTCTTCTATCTAAAAAAATGCCATTTGTTCTTAATAGTTTTAGTAATTCCCTTCGTGAAATAAAAGAACACAAATTTTTACTGCATGAATTTTTTTTTTACACTTTCCTGCGATGAGGAATTTATAACATTCCTGAGGGATCAACAATCGTGTTGAAGAAAAAATATTTCTGTTAAAAAAAAAAAGGTATTCAAGAGATTTAAAAATAAAATAACCTGAAACTTACCATTATTTCATTTATTAAAGACAGGGCCGCATTGTTAGAGTCAGATGTTGCCATTTACACCATGCAAAATTCTGTGTTTATTATGTTTTTAACTTTTTTGTGATGAATATATCGGTTCTCGTTCGATTACCGAAGTCAAGCATCATCAGGGACTGTCAGTACTTGGGAGGGTGACCACCTGGGAACACCATGTACCTTTGGCATTCAAAATTGGGGCCTGATGGCCGAGTGGCTAACGCTGTGGCGCTCAGTACCGCAGGTATCGAGTTCGAATCCCGGCGGTGTCATGATGTTTGTGGGGTTTGGAATCCACTTTAAAGCTTAGGTCCCTGTCTCATATGACCGTAGAGCATTACAGAGCCCAATCAGAATTCTCACCCACATCATTCCTAAACTGTATAGGGCAATTAAGCTCTAGTCACACTGATGTGGTGTGTAGAAGTACCTTTTTGTACTTGGAATCAATATGAATCTTTAATAAAATTAGAACTTATTTCTGATTTACTTGCATTTCGTTATTGAAAACTTTCCCTGATGTAGCTAGTGATTGGTTGTGCTTAAAATAGTTGTATGTACCAATAGAGAGAAATCCATATACACCTGCTTTGGTTATTGCACAATAATTTCAAAGATACTGAAGAATTGAGAAAAAGGTTTTTGTTATTATTTTGCACAAAAGAGTTACTGTTAATTTCCGCATGTCTTGCTATTATATGCAATAATTTAAATCGATAATATATATAATAATTATTATTATCTTCAGCAAGACGTAACGATTATCACTATAAAATTAGTTAAACATAAATTTTAAAAAATAAGTCTGAAGAAAATACAATTATATTATTATATTATTTAATAAATTATTCTATAACTTAAGCAATTAATACAAAAATGTAAACTTTTAAATTATGATTTTCTAATTTATAATATTTAAATATTTTATTTTGTGCTTAAAGATGAGTTAAACCTGGTTTGTTTAATAACTTAACAAAACCAAGACATTGATATAAATGATCAATCAAGATTAAATCATTATAAGACAGACGTCATGTCCTTAAAGGTACACAGCACGAGACTTAAGTCCTAAAGTATCATATCGAGACTTAAACACTAATTACTTGGCGACATCTTTACATAATGTTTGCTTTTGAAAGGAATCCAGCCACAGAAGTTTCTAAGACTTGGGCGAAATCCCATCATTAGCTCGAACAACGTTAGATCTGGTGCCTGTCACCATGTTGACAGTTGGGATAATCAAGTTTTAAGTTTGGTATTTCCTGCCGCTCGAATTTTCTGCATTTCCGACCTCCAAAAGGGGAAAGACAACACGTGACCCAGTTGAAAATAAATGATGTCATTCAATCCCCACTCTTTGTTGAATGGCCTGCAAGACGCCATTTTGTTCAGAGTGGAAATAATTGAATCCGCGTGGGGTTTTGTACGATAAAAAGGGTATACAAAGTCAATTCAAATGCGTCTTTAGAATGTTAATTTGGACTTCCAGACTGCGACGGAATGCAGATTTTGCAGCATTCCGACGATAATAGTTCGTCGAAACGAGGAGTGAAAATGTTAAGGGTGATCCAGGAACGAAGGTTTTAAATGTGCAATGCATTCCAACGGTATCAAGGTTACGTGTAACTATTAGTTGAATTTTTACCAGACAATGTTTATATGTAACTAATTTAAATTGATTGAAGTATTATACAGATATGTATTGTGTATGAATCAAAATTAAAGATAATTAATAATGACACATGTCATTTGCTTTAGTGAAATAAACACATATTAAATTTCATTTGATATTTCGAATTAAATTATGAAATATGATATTTTGAATATATAGATTGCATGTGCACTTATTTCGGCTTAAAAATATAGAATAAATTGGTTATATGATTATTCTTTAATTTTTAATATCAAATTAACGATTTTATCATATTTTTTCTTATTTTTAATAGTTTTTTTATACTATAATGAGATTTCTCGCATTCATCAATTTTTTCTTACTGAATATAAAGTTCCTGATTTAATGAATACAAACTACTTAACTTATATATAGATAACGGGATAATCATAATTAATTGAATTTAGTTAATGAACCATGACAAGTAAAATATAGAGATAAAAAAATTCAAAATGTATTTAGAATATTTTTTTTATTTGTTCCTTCGTATTTGAAGCTTTATTTATTATTAAACTTCAAAAAGTCACACTGACCAAATGTCTATCCCTCAGGCGTCTAATACCCAGTGAAATATCTGACTTAAATATTTTTTTCTTTGTTCATTCTGAAAAATATTTAAATAGTAAAATTATTTTATTAGATATATAGATATTTTCTTCTAGATTCTTAATTGTGCCATATTTGTTAGACTGTAAACCATAATTTTATAATTAATCGTTCTTTGTCATTACATTAATTAACAACATTAATTAATCATTCATTATTCATTCTCATTTTTTGTAATTACCATTGCAATTCATTAATTGATGGTGTTGCTTTGTAAAAATCATACATTTTGAGGTAAATAATGCGTTGTTTTAACAAATATATTCATCAACTTCGTAGATAAATATTTTACAAATACAAAGATAAGATACACATATATGTTAAAATAGATTAAGAATAAAGTTTAAAACTCGATGAATATATGTATATCCAGAAAAGATAATAATTTGAAAACAAGTCAGCAAGAGCAGTTAAATAGTCTCCTTTTTATTATTCGTATATATTAATCCCTGCTTATAAAATTAAAAAAAAAAAAAAAGTCAAACTAACATCATTTGTAACATTTTGTATTTTCTTTATAAGCCTCTTGTGTCAATTCAACTAAAGAATGTGGTATGTTAAGCGGTGAGAATTGTGTTTTAAATAGCAGTGAATCAATCCTAATTAGATTTTGTTCAGATCTTGTAGACTATTCAGAAATACTTTTTCCGTAGAAGCTTTTATCTTGGATGTTTCAGCAAATCATTTTGGAATGTTCTTTTGTCCATACACAAATGAAGTCAATAAAGCTTTAGCATGTATTTCTAGGGTAACTATCATTTAATTATAGCAATGGTAGTCAGAATTGAAAAGTATTTGCTGTTCTGCAAAGGTTAAAACGCACATTGAGGATTTATTTATTACGATAAGAACATCTATTTTATTTTTAATGTAATTTGCTCAGTTTGGGGGAAATAAGAGACAAAAATTAAATTATTGTTGTGAAGGAAGTTCATGAACTTTTGAGTTATTAAAGAACCATTTTTGTATATATAAAAAAAATAAGTAGATGTCGTATTGAAATTGTTATGTTTCAAAATTGTCAAGAACCTTACAAAATATGAATGTAAAAAAATTGCACTAAATTTTTAATGCTTAAAGCTATACTATTATGTACTATTCTTAAAAAATTATTTTACATTTATTTTTGCATTGTGTTTCGCTTCACTTTTAAAGTAGTCAACGTTTTGTAATGATCATGTCTATGTTTTTAACACTCACAGGATAAATTAAGGTTAATTTATCACGATATCTTAATATTTTGCAATATATAATATGCAATAAATTAAAGAATCAATAAAATTTCATTATTATATTTATTTTAATTATACATTTGTTTGTTAAGTGTATTAATTTGCCTTTTTCAATCCCTTCTATTAACTCACACTCTCCCTTGTTCTTATCTTGTTCATATTTTCAAGCGTTAATAAAGTACTTTTTATTCATCCGCTCGAGTTCAAATACATTTTTTTTAACTTGTAGTGGATGACATTTGATTTTAATACATTTTTTTCAAATATTAATTCAGTTATTAAATTTAACCAATTAATTTTAAGTTTTTGTTTTAGATTTAAGTTGCATATACAATAGATGGTTGTATCTACCAATAGAGGGCGCCAGATAAGAAAAAAAATGATTGAAAATTATTTATTAAAGACTTTCTGCAATATAGTGAAAAAAAAGTAGGAATTGACTTTAAATTATTTTTTTATATATTACTTGTTTAATATTATAAAATATTTTAACTTATACTCATTATGTCTAACCATGCTTGACAATTTAGAAGAAGGATGGTCCATTTGATTAAGACAATGTTTATTCCTGAATATATAGAATACTACTAAGTAAGAATATCTGATAGGACCCTCATACTCTTTTACTCGAAAAAACGTACGTGTTATTATTTTCATGTTGCTTACAGTTTAAGTAACATGGAAGCCTCCTATTCAATTCATTTGACAGTTAAAATTGACTCCCTTAGTTTAAAAGCCATGATAAACAAATGCTTTTACATCTGGACAGTTCCACGTGCCACTGCATTTATAAACCAGAGAAGATTATTATTATTGTCTAGAATTAAATTATATTTTTATAAGAACATCATTTTTTAAATATTTCTTCATATTTTAAATTTTAACAAAGATTCTTAACATTCTTTATTTAAATTTAATACATTTTTTGCAAAATAGTAAATTTAGTGCTTCGTTCTTAGATATTTTTTTTTAATTTAACCGTAAAAAGGATTATAATGAACATTTATAGTGACATTTTAAATTTTTTTTTATAATTAATTATTACTTGAAACATGAAGAATACTATTCTTTTTTTTCCAAAAAATTCAGCTTTAATTAGGAACGTTATTCTGATTTCTATAATTATAGTTTTCTTACAAATAATTAGCTTTTAAGAATAGTTATAGAATTATAGAATATGTAAAAATTGAATTATAGTTAAAACAGCATATTTTTTTCTGTTTTAACTATAACATTCATTTTTACTAATCGCTAATAAATTTAAAACAGGTATTCCATTTAGAAAATCTAACAATAATTTAATCAAACCTATTACTATAATTACACATTATTAAATATTCAAACATTGTAAAATTATTTTTCTGAACTTGAAACAAAGGAAAAAAAATGCTTCTTAAATTTAATTTATTTCGAAAGTAATCTTTTTTCTACATATTTATACATTTTTTTTCTTTCCTTCAATTCATTTATTTCATGCTTGTAACGAAATTTGACATTTTTCATGTCTCTATATTTATATATATTTTTAAAACTTTAACGGTATGAACTTCTTTTTTTGTTAAATCAAAATGAGAAGAAATATGTTGATTACATACCTTCGTACATTAAAATCTTTATAAATATTTTGTAAGTGCGTTAATATATATATAAACATAATTTATCTGGAAATTTGCGGTTTTAAAAACCAATTTTGCTTGAGTAAGACAATTGTACTATGATCACAATTTCTTTCAAGGGATCATATTTAACGTATTATTGAAATTTGCTTTTAAGTTTCATTAAGTATTTGATCGAACAAATCTGATAGAATTGTTTATTTGATACTGGAAAGATATTTTCTGCTATATATTTGTGGATATGTAATACTTACATATATAATGTATATATATATATATATATATATATATATATAATCACACATAATAATATATACAATGCAGCAACACTCTGAGTGTAGGACAACCAATTATATATGAACGAGGTATGCCGTCGCTTCCCCATTTATGCTACTGCATTTTGAAATGTGGCCACCCAAAATTGACATATATAGGATTCACCTCTTTCTGCTCTATTTTTAGAGTTTAACGAAAGGATTTTCTGAATTGCAGATTTAATTAGATCATCTCAGATATAGAACAAGAGGATATTTTCTCGGTTTGTCTTTATTTGTTAAATTTCGGATCCTTCATCTGAAACCCAATATGTTATCCAACACAAAATGTTACTATATGGTGACTTCCATGCAGGTGTGGTCTCTTCCGGTGGTGGTGAATTTTGTAGTAATTGCTCTCAAAACTATGGAAGTTCGATATTTAATTGGACATTTTCTGTACGGATCTCACAGTAAGAATCATTGATTACCTAGAGGGGTATTCATGGTACCCTTAAAAGTCAATAGGAGACAATGTCTTCCTTACGCTTCGATTTGTAGTATGCATTTATGGAACAAGAAACCCATAGAGGCATAGCACAAAACAAAATTGCCATCTGTTTCGCTCCTATAAATGTCTGTAGGATAGGTTTTTGTCAAGCATTACATATAAGTTTTAGAGTTGCTTATATTATTTAAAATTATAAATATATTTATGAGCTTTTGAAAAAACTTGGTCTCCTTAATAATATTACTGTTTAAAATGTTTTTTTTTTTTTATTTTTAGTATTATTCTTTTGTTAGAGACGTTCAAAGTATTATATACTACAGATTTTAACATAATTTCATGATTACTGTGAATTGTTATTAGTTGTTAATTTCAAATAGGGGCTAATTAATTTTAAACATTAGCTACTATTAATTATATTTCTGGATAATAATTATGTTAATTCCAATTTGTAGTTTTAAATATTGTCATAGAAGACGGTTCAAAAGCATTGTTCACTGTTATTAAGTATCCTGTCTATTTTTGTTTAAAAATACGTAGTATATACAATAATTTTACATAAAAGTTTTTAGAATCACACTTGAAAAGTTCATTGACAGTTATAATAAAACAATACTTCGTTTTCTGATATTTTGTAAATTTCTAAAGGAGAACTTTCTTATTCTTATGATTTATTAAGGAATAAATTATTGCAAATTAGAATGCAAATTATTTTGCTTAAAATATATCAAAATAAATAAAATAAACATTTAATAAACTCAAAATTATACTAAACATGAAAAATATAATCTTCAAATAATTTTTTTGTTTTTAACGTTTTCTTAGGAATGTAAGAATACTCTTATTACACACTTGCATGATAAGATTCTTTCAAATATTTTGAAAAATCGTTAAAAATGAAACATCTTTCAATTGTCTATTCTTACTTAAATCTTTTTGGAAAGTCAGTATCTAGCTAACCACATACTAATGAAAAATTCGTAGAAGGCATATATAAATGTAATGTAGGTTCCTTCAATTTATCCCCAAAATAAATGCAACTGATATTTTTGAAGATTTTAGGTGAAAATTTTGAAAATACCGAAATTTTTACTATAAAGTATCTTTAAAAAAGTACATCATGTAATCCATGATGCAACTATTTGAAATATGTGAAACAGAAATTCACATATTTCAAATAGTTGCATCATGGATTTAGCTAGTATGAAAGAAAGATCATAAAATACGGTAATAAATATATTCGTAAAATTGTTTATTATAAAATAAAGTTTTTTATTTAAATTTGAATTTCGTCTCGAATAAAAAAAAAAAAAAAATAAATAAATAAAAATAATCATAATAGAATAAAAAAGTGGTGAACATTTCTGCTTTCTAGTCCAATTTTTTCAAAAAAGGTTCTTTTGACATACCTAAAAATACTCACATATTACGGGTAACTACACTCATGTCCATAAATTAAGGATAATTCAGAATCACACAAAAATTGAACTCTAAAATAAAAATTTCACCTGTAGTATTATCACACACATCTTGAAGAAGAATATGCAAATTACAGAAAACCACCAGATGGCGCGGATAGTACGTCAGAATAACGAGAGTGTAAGAGAGGCGTATACAAGGAATGGTGGCAAAGAAGTAAAATTGTTCACACGCGCTTTAAAAGCCTTTCAGTGCAATAACCGCATAGTTATGGCACAAAGGAAGCATTTGGATGATTTTTTAAGTGATAGAATTATCGGACGACTGGAATGTGGACGTACCCAGCTGGAAGTATCCGAGGAACTTGGAATCGCCCAGAGTGTCATATCCAGGCTTTAGCAACGATTCCAAGATGATGTTAATGTTACTAGATCTTACAGCACAGTCGCCCCCGAGTTACAACGCCGAATGAGGACCGGTATTTAGCAGTTACTGCCAAAAGAAACAGACGGAGCACAGCATCAGACCTGTCTCGTCAGGTCTCTTCAGCTACCGGTACGACAGTTTCAAGGCAGACCGCGTACAGACGCTTAGGGCACATTGGGGTATATGCTCGTAGGCCTGTCAGATGTGTTCCACTTACCGCAACTCACTGTCACCTGCGATTAACCTGGAGTAGAAAGCATGCATTGTGGACACCGCAACAGTGGTCTTGTGTGATGTTTTCCGACGAGTCCAGGTTTAGTTTGCAGTCTAATTCTCGCCGGACTTTCATATGGAGAGCGCCAGGTACCCGTTACCATCAAGAGAACACCATTGAACGACACCGTTACGGTGGGGCAGGATGGCTCGTTTGGGGAGGAATTATTCTTGGTTCCAGAACTGACCTGCATGTTCAGAGTGTAACGATGACAGGCCACATCTATCGGGAAGTCATTCCGGAACAACATGTACGTTTGTTTCGGGGTGCCATGGGAGCTGAATTTCTGTTTATGGATGACAACGCCCGTCCTCACCGTGCAAACATTGTAGACGATTGCCTTCAATTGGAGGATATCACCCGTATGGATTGGCCAGCATACTCACCGGACTTGAATCCAATACAGCATGTGTGGGATATGCTTGGCCGATGAATTGCAGCCCGTCAACCCCCTCCCACCTGTCAACCGGAACTTCGGAGGGCCTTGCTTGATGAGTGGTGTAATATTCCACAAGATCAGATTGATAATTTGATACTCAGCATGCCTAGGCGTGGTAAGGCCTGTATTGCATCGTCCGGGAGACATACTCCATATTAACCATCATACTAACCATGTTATACTGTTTTTTGTAAATAGGTTCTTTTTTGAAATTTGCTCCAGGGAGTAAAAATCGCAATTTTTATTAATTATGTCAAACATATAGCATCTTTTTTGCTCTTTACCTTTTGTTTAATAAAAAGACTTTACAAATAAGTCAAATTTGTTTTGCTTCTGTCTCTTTCTTTGTCTGAACTTCATTATCCTTAATTTATGGACATGAATTTATATACAATGATCACTCTTTATACGAATAACTATATCTAAAGTTTTCAGCATGATTTTACAAGAATTATTGGAATTTTATAAAATTGTTTTCCCTAAATATATTTGGCATGTACTAAAATAGTATTTTAAATTTCGTAACAACATTTTAACTCCATAAAATCATGCACAAAAATAGTTAGGATTTAAAATAATCAACATATTTTCTCAAAATATTGTTTAAAGCTTTAAAATGCGTATATATTTTTAATTCTTCGAAGAACTATGCCATTAAATTTGTGATATTTTTCCGTCATGTTGAAGATATATAATATCAAATGGTATAAAGTAAAATTTAGAAATGCGAAAGAGTTGATGTGACGTTTGAATAAAAATTTCATTTTCTAGATGGCGTGCCATTAATTTCTGTCTTCCCCTTTTCAATTCTATATCTTCTTTCAAGATAAAAGTGACTCTTTGTTGACGAAATACTTTAACTTCACATTCCATTAGAATAAATGATATATAAGAATAGTAGATGACTTATGATGAGAATGCTAGAATTTAAAATAAAGAAAGAAAAGGACGTGTTTTTAAATATTTTATATTTAGGTAATTTTTAATGTATATGTACTACTGTGTCCAAAAAGTAAGATCAGTTTTCAATTTAAGTTTCCCGTGCATATGGTTATTCAATTTTTTTTTTTCATTTTTATGTTGTTGTTACTGTGCTTGACATCTGTGTGAAGTTCTACGTCAAAATATTCAGTAGTGCTTGAGTTAATCCGGTTCCACGAGATGTTAAAACTGATTCTGTGATTTTTGAAATGTATCTTCAATCGACTCAAAACACTGTCCCCGGAGAGGTCTTTTGAATTTAGGAAATAGCCAGAAGTAGCACGATACTAAATTAGGTGAATACGCTAGTTATGTAATTATATGGGTTTCATTTTTGGTGAAAATGTCGCGAAGAATTAATGCAGTGTGAGCTGGCGCATTCAGTGTTTTCGATACCAATCTAGATTTGACGCGTTTGAGGCCCACAACATTTTTTAAAATGAAATTTTGAATTTCCAATATCATCAGCAAAGTCTCTAATTGTAAATCGACGGTTTGCAAGCACCAAATCTTTACATTTTTGAGCATCGTCGGTTCAGGTTGGTGGTCGACAAGAGGGCTCTTCGTCTTCAATGAGTTATCTGCCTTTTTTTAACTGCTCTTAAAACTTCTACACATTTCTTTCCGATATAGGAATGCTCACCGAATGCTTCTGCAACATTCTATATGTTTCCGCTAACCAAATTTAACGTAAGTGTTCGATCAAATAATTCAAACCTTTCAAAAATCGCCGGAATCAGTTTTAGCATCCCACAAAACCAAGCGTAACTCAAATACTAATAAATATTTTGGCGTAAAATTTCACACTGATGTCAAGGGTAGTGCCAACAACCTAAAAAGAGAAAAGAAAATTGAAATACCATATGCCCGGGGAATTTAAATTGAAAACTGGTATTACTTTGTGGACACAGTAGTGTATAATATATATATATATATATATCCCCGAAGGCACAGTGTATAGCAGATACATCCATCTAATACAAACATCCATGGCACCGCAGGAATCGAACACGAAACCTGGGATAACGCGCCCCAGAGCTCTAGTCACTAAAAATTCTTGCCTTTTGCAAAGATTTTATGATTTCTTTTATGTCAATGATTCTTAAGTCATTTAGTATATCAATGATAAATTCTTCTGCTAATAACATGAGATCACAGTTTTTCCTTTGTGAATGTCTATATAATGTTGAACATGTTTATATTTTAAACTTTAAATTGAATGAAAGTTAACTGGATTTTTTTATAAATTAAGAAAATAAGCATATATTACAATTATTTCATAATGACGTAAATTTAAATGGTTAATTTAAAAGTAACTAACACATATTTTAATAATTGTAGATGTTGATTTTGGCATTAATTATTATGAAGTGTTTCTTGTTTCTCGTTGGCAACATTATTGTTATTATGTATTGACAGATTTTTGTCAAGAGTTTAAACAATAAATGGTTCGTTGTTGGTTTTTGGTTTTATAATTATTTTAGCTGAACGTTAATTCAGTAAGTTTCTATCGATATCTTGGATTGCTGCTCCAACTGAGAGTCAAAAACTTAATACAATGGATTTTGCGGAATAATCCAATAAAAAATTTGAATAATAATACATTTAATATTAATATAAATTTCCACATAATAACTTAATATAACTTTTTTTTAATAATAATTTAATGTAAAACAGATTCAGATGCTTTAGTTTTAAATATCACTGTATAATCATAATTAATATTACTATGATACTACCGATAAGAAATAAAAAAAATTAAATCAAAGAGAAAAGTAATTGTAATATTTTTTTACAAAATTTTTTATTAAAAAAATTATATATCAGAATCACAAATGAGATTAACATCTGCGATTTTCTGCTAAATGTAATAAAATATATATAGTTGAAATATCTCTTTTTTTATAAACATATTTTAATTTTTCTTCCAAAAAAAAACAACGGAAAGAGTATCTATTCTGAAAAGTTTTCCTTTCAAATATTAACAAATACAAGAACAAAAATAAAAGTCCAATAGTCTAACACGTAGACAAAATAAAAAGACATTTACAAAGAATTGCGATGTAAGCAAAATTCTAGATAACACAATTCCGATATTCAATTTTGAAAATTTTGTTTCGCGTTGCAATTTTTTAATAACATTTATGACTTACAACTAACAATTAAAACGTTGTATTAATGTACAATAATTTCTTAGTAAGACAAAAGTGCAAGTAAGCTCAATTTTATACATTATTATAAGTTTACATTGTGTACATATGAATAGTCAATAAATTTAACAAATATATGAACACTCTTAATAAACACATCAGGACAATATTCTTTGATAAAGTAATACTTTCTGAAGGAAAAAAAAATAAAAACAAGGGAATTTATTGAAGAAATATAAACAAAGTAATCTCTTCTATCTAAAAAAATGCCATTTGTTCTTAATAGTTTTAGTAATTCCCTTCGTGAAATAAAAGAACACAAATTTTTACTGCATGAATTTTTTTTTTACACTTTCCTGCGATGAGGAATTTATAACATTCCTGAGGGATCAACAATCGTGTTGAAGAAAAAAAAAATATTTCTGTTAAAAAAAAATTATTCAAGAGATTTAAAAATAAAATAACCTGAAACTTACCATTATTTCATTTATTAAAGACAGGGCCGCATTGTTAGGAGTCAGATGTTGCCATTTACACCATGCAAAATTCTGTGTTTATTATGTTTTTAACTTTTTGTGATGAATATATCGGTTCTCGTTCGATTACCGAAGTCAAGCATCATCAGGGACTGTCAGTACTTGGGAGGGTGACCACCTGGGAACACCATGTACCTTTGGCATTCAAAATTGGGGCCTGATGGCCGAGTGGCTAACGCTGTGGCTCTCAGTACCGCAGGTATCGAGTTCGAATCCCGGCGGTGTCATGATGTTTGTGGGGGTTTGGAATCCACTTTAAAGCTTAGGTCCCTGTCTCATATGACCGTAGAGCATTACAGAGCCCAATCAGACTTCTCACCCACATCATTCCTAAACTGTATAGGGCAATTCAGCTCTAGTCACACTGATGTGGTGTGTAGAAGTACCTTTTTGTACTTGGAATCAATATGAATCTTTAATAAAATTAGAACTTATTTCTGATTTACTTGCATTTCGTTATTGAAAACTTTCCCTGATGTAGCTAGTGATTGGTTGTGCTTAAAATAGTTGTATGTACCAATAGAGAGAAATCCATATACACCTGCTTTGGTTATTGCACAATAATTTCAAAGATACTGAAGAATTGAGAAAAGGTTTTTGTTATTATTTTGCACAAAGAGTTACTGTTAATTTCCGCATGTCTTGCTATTATATGCAATAATTTAAATCGATAATATATATAATAATTATTATTATCTTCAGCAAGACGTAACGATTATCACTATAAAATTAGTTAAACACATAAATTTTAAAAAATAAGTCTGAAGAAAATACAATTATATTATTATATTATTTAATAAATTATTCTATAACTTAAGCAATTAATACAAAAATGTAAACTTTTAAATTATGATTTTCTAATTTATAATATTTAAATATTTTATTTTGTGCTTAAAGATGAGTTAAACCTGGTTTGTTTAATAACTAAGTAACAAACCAAGACATTGATATAAATGATCAATCAAGATTAAATCATTATAAGACAGACGTCATGTCCTTAAAGGTACACAGCACGAGACTTAAGTCCTAAAGTATCATATCGAGACTTAAACACTAATTACTTGGCGACATCTTTACATAATGTTTGCTTTTGAAAGGAATCCAGCCACAGAAGTTTCTAAGACTTGGGCGAAATCCATCATTAGCTCAAACCAACGTTAGATCTGGTGCCTGTCACCATGTTGACAGTTGGGATAATCAAGTTTTAAGTTTGGTATTTCCTGCCGCTCGAATTTTCTGCATTTCCGACCTCCAAAAGGGGAAAGACAACACGTGACCCAGTTGAAAATAAATGATGTCATTCAATCCCCACTCTTTGTTGAATGGCCTGCAAGACGCCATTTTGTTCAGAGTGGAAATAATTGAATCCGCGTGGGGTTTTGTACGATAAAAAGGGTATACAAAGTCAATTCAAATGCGTCTTTAGAATGTTAATTTGGACTTCCAGACTGCGACGGAATGCAGATTTTGCAGCATTCCGACGATAATAGTTCGTCGAAACGAGGAGTGAAAATGTTAAGGGTGATCCAGGAACGAAGGTTTTAAATGTGCAATGCATTCCAACGGTATCAAGGTTACGTGTAACTATTAGTTGAATTTTTACCAGACAATGTTTATATGTAACTAATTTAAATTGATTGAAGTGTATTATACAGATATGTATTGTGTATGAATCAAAATTAAAGATAATTAATAATGACACATGTCATTTGCTTTTAGTGAAATATACAGTTAATATTCAATTTCATTTGATCTTTTGAATTTTCCTTGTTGTAATTGAGCAATATGTAGATTGCATTTGTAATTATTTCAACTGAAAAATATAAAAGCAATTCGTTTTATGAGTATATTATTTTTAAATCAAATTTTTCTTTATAGATATTTTTCCTTATCTTAAATAGATTTCAATACTGTGTACCTTCGTCGAATTTCTTTTACTGAATATAAAGTTTCCAATTTAATGAATCTAGATTTTATTTCTGATTTATATGCGATTCGTTATTGAAAAGCTGACCTAATGTAGCTAGTGATTGAATGTTTTTAAAATAGTTGTATATACGAAGAGAGGACAATTTAAATAAATTTATTTTGATTATTACACATTTAACTTCAATGGATTTTTTCCAAAAGATTAGGCCTCTTTGTTAAGAATTATTATTAAAAAATAAGTTTTGTTATTATTTTATACAAAAGTTGTATTGTAAATTTTCACATTTGTTGATGTTCTGTGCAATAATTTTGATTGATAATATGTGTAATAATAATTATTGTTATCATCAAGAGCTAACGATTATCATTATAAAACGATTTAAAAATAAATTTGAAAAAAATTAATTCTGCAGAAAACACAAATATGCTATTATTTTATTACATAAACTATTCTATAACTTAAACAGTTGAAAATCGCTGTAGAAATGTAAACTTAATTTTCATTTGATAATTATAATATTTAACTATTTTATTTTGATTTTTAAATGAATGAAATTTTTTCTTGTTTAAATAATTAATTAGTATAAATGATCAATCAAGCTTAAATCATTATAAGACTGATGCCATGTTCTTTAAATGCACACAGCACGAGACTTAAGTCCTGAAGTACCATATCCAGAATTAAACACTAATTACTTGGGGACAACATTTCATATTGTTTGCCTTTGATTTCTCCGCAAAGATTAAGCTGCATTGCTAGGAATCAGAGGTTGCTATTCATAACGTAAAAAAATGTTGTGCTTATTAGATTTTCATTTTGTAATTGAAATCTGTATGAATCCTTAATAAAATTAAATCTTAATTCTGATTTACTTGAGTTTCTTTATTGAAAATCTTCCCTAATGTAGTTAAGGATTGGTTGTGCTTAAAACTGTTGTACGTACCAATAAAGGGAAATTTATATATAACTATTTTTGTTATTGCACAATAATTCCAATGATACTATTGAGAAAAAAAATTGTAATTATTTTGCAGAAAATATTTATTGTTAATTTCCAAATTTGTTGTTATTATTTGTAATAATTTTAATTGATAACATGTATAATAATAATTATTGTTATCGTAAAGGATAATGTTAACGAAATAAGTATTATAATCAAGATAAAATAATCATTATAAAACTATTTAATCATAAATTAGAAAAAAAAACTTGACTCGGTAGAAAACAGAACGATGCTATTATTTTATTACACAAATTATTTTACAACTAAAGCGGATAATGGAATTCGATATAAAACTAAACATTTTTAAATAATGAATTTGTAATTTATAATAGTTATTTTATTTTGGGCTTGAAGATGAGTTAAATTTGGCTTGTATAAATAACTAATTAGTATAAAGAATCAATCAAGATCAAAACATTATAAGACGGATGACATGTTCTTAAAGGTACACAGCACGAGACTTAAGTCCTAAAGTATCATATCGAGACTTAAACACTAATTACTTGGCGACATCTTTACATAATGTTTGCTTTTGTAAAGAATCCCGCCGCAAAATTTTCTAATACTTGTGCGAAATCCCGTCATTAGCTCAAACAACGTTAGATCTGGTGCCTGTCACCATGTTGACAGTCGGGATAATCGTTTTTAAGTTTGGTATTTCCTGCCGCTCGAATTTTTCTGCCTTTCCGACCTCCAAAAGGGGAAAAGACAACACGTGACCCAGTTGAAAATAAATGGTGTCATTCAATCCCCTCTTTGTTGAATGAAAGCTATTTTTGGCCTGCAAGACGCCATTTTGTTCAGAGTGGAAATAATTGAATCTGCGTGGATATTCCCGCCATAAAAAGGGGATACAAAGTCAATTCAAATGCATCTTTAGAATGTTAATTTGGACTTCCGGACTGCGATGGAATGCATGATTTTCGCAGCATTCCGGCGATAATAGTTCGCCGAAACGAGGAGTGAAAATGTTAAGGGTGATCCAGGGAACGAAGGGTTTCAATGTGCAATGCATTCCAACGGTATGAAGGTCAACTTGTGACTGAATATTTTTAAATGTTGCGTGTAAATTGTTAGTTGAATTTTTACCAGACAATGTTTATATGTAAATAATTTAAAGCTATGTAAACTATTATATAAAAATGCGGTAAGTATTGCGTTAGAGTCAAAATTTAATACTATAATGGGATTTCTCGCATTCGTCAATTTTTACTTACTGAATGTAACGTTCCGAATTTAATGAATCCAAACTACAAATCTTATCGATAAATAACGTAATAAACATGATTAATTGAATTTAGGATACTTAATAATGACAAGTACTTAATAATGGCAAGTACTTAATAATGACAAGTACTTAATAATGACAAGTACTTAATAATGACAAGTACTTAATAATGACAAGTGTGAAAATAAACAGATAATATTAAAATTCATATCCTCTTTTGGAGTTTTTCTTGTTATAATTGAACAATATGTAGGTTGTATTTGTAAATATTTCTGCTTAAATATATAAAAGCAATTTGCTCTATGATTATTTATTTATTTTTTTTTTTTCAAATCAAATATTAACTTTTTAATATTTTTTATTTTTAATAGTTTTTAATACTCTAGTGTAATTTATCGCATTCATGAAATTTATCTTACTGAATATAAAGTTCCCAATTTAATGAATCCAAACTACATATCTTATCGATAATTAACGTAATAAACATGAATAATTGAATTTAGGATTATGAACCAAATAAGACAATTATTATAAAACATTTATTAGGCATTTGGAACATTTTATCTATAATTAAACTTCAAAAAACTACAGTGACCAAATGGCAAAATGGATCTTTCATTTAATACCACATGCTTCAGGTTAAAATCCTGGTGGTGACATGGATGTTTATTCGTGATTTCGAATTTAAGTTGCAAAGACATCTAGGTCCCGATGATGTGAGCATAAAACCAACAGAAAAAAATGGTTATTTGACGCACATTTCATTCTAAATAAATCATGGTAATTTATATTTTAAATTAGTAACTGCAAAAGATAAAAAAAAATAATGCATACTATTGAATTTAAATTTTCTGCTATTAGTATTTTTTGTATTTTATTTAAATATTGATTAAAATAAAAATATAATATTTATGCTGGTATTTTGAAAAGAAAATCGCAGTTAAGAAGAAATTATTTTTGTTTTCTAGTTTAAGATGTTCATACTAGCAAGTTTGTCAGGGGAATATTTCGGAAGAACATACATATATACATGTGTTTTCCACTATTATTTTAATAGAACTTTATAACCGCTTATATAGGGATAATTACAAAACTTATTAAAGACTTGTTTAAAAGTTTTCTAAATACTGATGTGTAGCATATAATTTAAACATTTAAATATTCCTTTAGGGTTTGCACTCCATTTTATTTTTATATATGAAATGCATTAGCCAGCATTAAAAAAAAAATAAATAAATAAAATAAAAGTAAGGAAGAAAATATTAAGTAAGGAATAGTAAGGTATAGTAAAGAAGGAAATAATAAAACCTATTGAGAGTGAAATATTAATTAACATGTATATAACTGAATTTTATAGTTATAAGCAGATATAAATCATTAAATATTATCATTCAAGTATGATATATAGATTATAGAATGTGAACAACAGATCCTAATAACAAAAATTTCATTCCAGTAAGAAATACAGAAATTTATATTATTTTACATTATTTTGAGGCACACTCTTAAAAATTATAAATATTATTCTTAATTATATATGTACAATTCTGTGTCCATGGTATTTTCAATATGCAACCTTTCTCCATTTTCCAAAGCTCTGTTTTTCCGCTAATATTAAATAAAGGGGCTTAAAACTGTACAAAGGTAAAAAAAAAAAACAGTACGTAAAATATTTTTTTCTATCATTTAAATATCTACTCGTTATTAAACTAAAGTTATAACATTTTCTACATATTATTTCATTAAAATTTCTAAAATCTTCAAAATAGATACACAATAACTTTAAGAGAAATCCCTATAAGTATGGAGGTGAGTCACAACATGTCTACGTCTATGTCGTATTTAGATGTCAACTTTATTAAACTAAAGCTGCTACATTTTCTACTTAATATTTTATTAAATTTTAAAATCTTTTCAAAACAATTTTAATAACTTTAAGTAAAAAATATGTTTTGAGGTGTGTGTCACGATCTGTGTTCAACATTAAATAAATAAATAAATATTTATAAACATATATTGGAATAAATATTTAATTTTACTTTGATCCTAAAATACAAAAGTGTAAGCAGTATACCGTATCCTGCTACAGTAAGAAACCTTACGCATAAACACAATAATTGTTAAATTTAATACGTTTCATGGTCTAAACAAGTATTTTTTCCGCGTCTTAGTTGGTGAGATTCGCGCATCTGCTAGTTAACCCCTACTTATCAAAAGGGGCTCACACAACAGGAACTGTGAATTATCTCGGATGACATAACAATAAAAAAGCGAAGGTTCTCCATTCCTTTGGCTCTCACAAATAGAAATTATCATTATAACAAGAAGTTCCGCTTTTATTCCTCTATATGCGAGCCTTCTCTTTACTATCTACGAATGCTTTCTTCTATTAACCCAACAAGATTTTTGTTTGCTTGTTCTTATAGATTGATTTTGTTTTAATCTTAAAGGTTCGGTTTCGTTTTTAGACGCTATAGTCACTAGTACATTTATTAGTATTTGATCGTATTTCGTTTATTTTAAATGTAAAAATATTATTAATTTTGGATTTCGAAAATAGCTGCGTTTTGATATTTGTTTATAAATAACTGATTTTTAAGGATTAATAATTAAGCACACTTTATGTTATGAAGTTCTACATTTTACTTGCATTAAAGGGAAGAAAAAACCATTACATAAAATAATTTTGTAATTTTTCAATGTCTACTTCTTTATTAAACTGAAGCTACCGCATTTTCTACATAATATCGCCTTCAATTTTAGAAATTTTTCTAAGAGTTAATAATAATTTTAACTTAAAAACAGAAGTTGAGGTGTGTCATTCCATCCTTAAATAAATAAATAAATAAAAATACGTAGCATACATCAGAATAAATATTTATTTTTACTTTGATACTAAAATACAAAGTGTAAGAAGCACACCGTATCCAACAGTAACATAACTTACGTATAAGCACAACAATAATTGTTGTAAATTTAATGCATTTCATGGTTTAAAACAAGTAGTTTTCAGTGTTATAGTTGGTGAGATTCACGCATCTGCTATATGTTGAGGTACAAAAATTATATTCCATTCTGAATTAAATAAATAAATATACGTAGCATACATTGGCTCAAATATTTATTTTTTACTTTGAAGCAAAAATTAAAACGTTGGGGACATATCTAATCGTAATGTAACTTACATGTAAATATATTTATTAGAATGTTACACATTTTATGATATAAAAGTTCTGCATTTTAGCTACTATTAAAATAGAGGACTTGGGCCATAGCATTAAAGGAAAAAAATTCCTACAGAAAATATTTTCTTAATATTTAAATGCCTACTTTTTATTAAACTAAAAGCTGTTGCATTTTCTTACTTAAAATTTCTTTAAATTTAAAAATGTTTTAAAGTTTTTAATAATGAATTTAGGTAAAAAATCATATGCTAAATGATTGTTGAATGTTAAATGAATTCTTCATATGCTACGTAAATAGCATATATTCCCCGATCTGGGTTCCATCCTTAAATAAATAAAAAAAACAAGTAGCATGCATTGAAATAATACATATTTAGTTCTACTTTGATCCTGAAATACAAAGTGTACGTTTTATATCATATCCAACAGCAACATAACTACGTATAAACACAATAATTGATAAATTTAATACATTTCATGGTCTAAACAAGTACCTTCTGCGTCATAGTTGGTGAGATTCAGGTGCATCTGCTAGTTAACCCCTACTTATCAGAAGGGGCTCACAATAACAGGAACTGCGAATTATCTCGGATGACATAACAACAAAGAAAGCGGAGGTTCCCATTCCTTCGGCTCACAAATAGAAATTATCATTATAACAACAAGTTCCGCTTTATTCCTCTATATGCGAGCCTTCTTTTACTATCTGCGAATGCTTCCTTCTATTCTCCCAGGAAGATTTGTGTTTGCTCTTATAGATTGGATTTTGTTCTCATCTAAAAGGTTCGATTTTCATTTTTAGGCGGTAAAGTCACTGATACATTTATTAGTATTTAATCTTATTTCGTTTATTTTAAATGTAAAAATATTATTAATTATGTATATCGAAAATGGCTGCTTTTCGATATTTGTTTATAAATAATTGTCTTTTATGGAACTCTCCCTACTGACTTTTTGAAACATCATTAATATAAAATATATGCAAACGTTTTCAATTATTAAGATGTATTTAAATGACTAATAATAATAATAATAATAATAATATTAAACTAGATAATGTAACTTTAGTAATAAAATTATATACAGGGGAAATTCGAACCGAAACTTACTAACTTTCGACTTAAGAATTTTGATTTTTAGAATTATGTCCTAATGAGGAAGAACACATTTAAGATTTCTGTATATTATTTACGATATCCATATATTATTTACGAGTTCTATATATTATTTACGATTTATATATAGCATTTACGAGTTCTATATATTATTTTCGAATTCTATATATTATTTATTATTCTTGAACTGTTATTTATTATTATCCTTGTAAACCTATCAATGCAGGTGCATTATTGCCAAAATTTCTGATCTTCTATAAGTTAAAAAAAATAGTATAAAATAATCATTCATTTTGCGTTTACTTTTTTTTAACTAAAGGTGTATCAATTTCCCTTAATTATTATTTCGTTGAAATCTGAAAATTGCTTTAATTAATTCAATGATTTTATTTATTTATTAGTTATTTATTAAAAAAAATAAATAAATAAATGGACTTATGATGAACAATTTGTTTACTTGTGTTCTATAAGTAAAAATCTACGTTATAAAGTAGATAAAATCGGCTTTATGGAGTCTTAATTGAAATAAAGCTTCATGTTTACTTTGAAACAACAATACAAAAAGTAAGTTGCGACATATCTAATATTTGACTATATTAACATTTATTATAAATTTAATACATTTTGTGATGTTAAATTCTGCATTTTAACTGTCATTGACACACTTAAATTGCATTAAAGAGAAGACAAACATTACATAAAACATTTTCTAATATTTAAATGTCTACTTCTTTATTAAACTAAAGCTGTAACCTTTTTCTATTTAATATTTCATTAAAATTTAAAAATCTTTCAAAATAGATAATAATAATTGTAAGCGAAACCCATACGTTGAGGTTTTTGTAAATCATAAAAATAATTAATCAATGTGTTGTTTAATCATAATAAAAATTATGATACCTTTAATTTTTAGGGTTTTACCTTTGTAATTTTTTAATCTTTTGTTATTGTCAAGTTTTAATTCTAATAATGATGTTTTCATGTGTTTTTCATATTTTGGTAATGTGTAATACAACAATTGGCCTGATGCAAATGGATACAGTTACAATTTTTTTCATATGAAACAACGCAACAACATTTAAGATTGATGACCGAAAATTACAAGAAATTTTAGCTCTGGAAAAAGATATATATTCTTAAAAGCATAATTTATAAGCAACCTTAACTCATGATCCAGTAGTAAAGTGTTTAGCTAGAGTGTAAAAAACATAAAGTTTGAATCTGCTGGCTGAATTCTATGCAATGTCTGTTTTCAGAAACATTGGGACTCTATGCGGTTTGTAACGGATTTAAACGTCTCGCATTGACAGGCAGGATGGTGATAATTTTCAATATTTTTTCCATGTTACACGCAAATGTGGATTAGTTACATCTAAAAGGTATACATTTTTTCCCTGTATGATAGGCCCGCCTGTGACTTTTCAGCCGCACGACGTCGAGCCTCCCAATAGAATTGCGGTAATGTCCTTAGGCACATCAATAAGTTGAGTGCATTTCCGCAGGTGATCGCCGTCCCTATTGGATATCCGACATAATGGGCAGATCCCATCCGAAGTCAAACCAATGCGGTGAAGGTGTACCTGTAGGTAGCCATGGCCGGTTGTAAGGCGGTAGCTTCGGCACGTTCCAGGTGCATAGACATTAAGGCCTTTCCACCTTTTGTTGACGTTGAAATGCTTGATGCTTACTAAAAGGTATCCAAGAAATTATTTTACTCCTTTCATTTCTCGAAACATGGTTGAAACATTGAGCTCACCAATTTATAGCATCAAAAAAGGAATTTGTCACAATTTTAATAAATTATAGTTAATAACCGTAAAATTTAATTTGTTAAAAACACTAATTCATGATAAATCTTAAAAATATTGCAGATATAATTTCGTGAAATATAAAGCCAGGACATAATTTCATTCCTATCGGTAACGGCTGGTAGGGATAATGAAAGAGAAAATTGCTTTGCATTCCTTCTATTTGGGCAAATAGTGACTCTCACCAAAACAATCCGCCAAACTAGAAAATTCCATATAAAATTTATCTTACCTTTCTAGCAGAACGAACTGCAAGAATAAAATATCCAAATGGACTGTAAGTAAAGAGTTAATTCAAATATATTTACAATACTTTTATTTACATATTACATTGACAATATGACATACAAAAATAATAGAAATACATATACAAAACCCCGCGTTTACCACGGATGACTACCTACAACGAAGTTTTAAAGTCTAGGGAGAAAATTCTTACACCAAATTACAGTTAAGCGAAGTTGTAAAGACTTCACTTGGTAAATAGTTCAAAAAGCTTTAGATATATACAACATTTTAAACATTGACCATCTAATAAATCTATGAAAACAGTTTTTATGAATGGGTTTTTCTTTTGAGAATTATGAGTTTTTAATATTGATCTCCATTGCCATTTATTTCTTTACAAGAAAAGTAGAACAAAACCTCATATATTAAAAAAAATGTAATGAAAATTTTGTACTTCAGCAGAAATTAATATTTTTTTTTTATTACTTGTATTCGTGGAGTGATAATATAAACTAAGCAGCTCTCTAAATCCATAATTCCTTAAAAATTCGAGAATAAATAAAATTATCTAAGCACGATAGATCTGGGAATGCCTATATTTTTATGTTATACTTAGTGGAAAAAGCCTGCATTTCTGCTTGAACATTAATTTTATTTTTCATACTATTGAAAAGGTTTATAACATTAACGTTTAATACAATTGTTCGGAAGCATGGCAAATAATAATTTATATACTTTTTGTATAGGATTTGTAGGATAAATGCAGAATATTGCTTTCTCAAAATGTACGTACTATCTAGGACTATCTTTCAAATACCAATCATATAAAGAAATTACTTCTAAGTTGAAACTAAACTGTAATTTTTTGTCTATATAAGATTCTAAACAAAAAACAGATAAATATGAATATAAAACTTTTATGTGTTATTATATCTTGTTTTATAATACATTAACAGGTAATATAAAAAAAAATATAGTCAATTCCTACTTTTTTTTTCACTGTGTTGCAGAAAAGTCCCTTACAAATAAAGTTGAAATTTTCCTCTTACATCTAGTGCTATCTATTATTAGATACATGCAACTTAAATCTAAAAAAAAATAGTTAATGAATTAATATTTGAAAAAACTGTATTAACATCAAATATCATCCATTGAAGTTGAAGAACTTGGAGTGGATGAATAAAAAGTATTTTATGAACGATTAAAAATTTGAATAAGATATATATATAGGGAGCATGTGAACTAATAATGGGAATTGAAAAAGACACTTCATGATGCAAGTGGATGTTAGGCTAAACTGGTCTTAGGACAATTACAATTACAACAACACTTCTATTGGTAGCTTTTGAATATTTCCTGATAGACTTAAAATAGTTACCTTAGATCATAATAAAATATTTAACATACAAAATTACATGTATTTTATATTTAATTGAGTTAATTGTGTTTCTAGAAAGTGACAATAAATTGTTTGCAAAAGGAATTTAAAAATTTATGCAATACATTAAAAACAGAACAATTAAAACATGATTATAAATCGACATACATAATTAGTAGTATTAAATAATTAAGAGCACTAATACGTGTAATTTACATAACAACGATACATTAAACATTATATAAATCAAACAACGAAAATGTCCTTGTATAGTTCTAGCCACAATAAATTCTGCACAAAAGATAAACAAGATGCAAAAAGATGAGCACTATAAACTTACATAATTGATTTATAAAAAATGTTAAAACATTCAATAGCTATTTTATGGTAGAAGAGTAATTATTCTTATTAATATTTTAAATCCAAACGAAAGTTTTAATTATAGCAAAAAACTATTGCAATGAATTGGTAAATCATGCAAATTCTTATATTAATTTCTTAAAATTAGTAGCAAAATAAATAAAAATTATTCAATAAAATTATAATTATAAACCCTTTTTTAAAATTATAACCATAAACCACTAACCACTTATTAATAATCTCATTTAAAAGCAAATATTTTTCTAAGAAAGTCGTCACCATCAATTATAATTCGAATGAAGAAAATATGTATAAAAAGAACTTTCTTTAGAAATTATATATTTCTGATTAAATTAATATATTTTTAAATATTTTGAACCCATAATTGGTGCTCAAATTTATTCGTTTAATTTTCATTTCACTAATATTGTGCGAAATAAAGAAATTGTTTTTTATTCTTTTTCTTAAAAATACTAGTAATTATGTTTTAAATTGATATATTAAATAAAATACAAAAGTGCACTCATAACGAATAATAGCAGTGATTTTTACAATGGTTCTTGATTATCTAGTTAAATAAAACTTATAATGAAAAGCATATTTTTTTGAAAACGTTAGATAACATTCAATTAAGTAATTTAATTTTAGTGAAGATTTAAAAAACTAAAAATTATATGACTGTTTAAGATTTTTGCAAAATAAATAAATCCACCTATTTTATATAAGTAATTTATTGCAATTTTTATTCTAGCATCTCATTAAAATATTATTTAATGTTTTTAAAGAACATTTTAAGTCAGTGTTTTAGAAATATTGATATTTTTCATAATTAATGTGGAAATATTTATTATTTAAATATTGAAGTAAATTTTTATTTACAAAATATATCTCCGTTTGTTTCAAGGTATAAATTTGTTCAGATATTATTCTGCTAGAATCTTCAAACAATATTGCAAATTCAAGCATCTGCCAGAACACTAATTTATAAAGGTATAAAGTTTCACTACTGTCTCCAAAAAGTAAGACCATTTTTTTTTTTGTTCAAAAACTCTTTACCTATTCTTCCAAATTTATTTCATCGCCTTCAAAGTAATCCCCTCCGGACACAATGCACTTATGCCAACTTTTTTTCCAATCCTCAATGCATGCTAAAAAGTCATCGGGAGGGATGGCCTTGAAAGCGTGCGGTAATTCACGTTGAATCTCTCCAATCGACTCAAAACAGTATCCCCGGAGTGGTCTTTGGAGTTTAGGGAATATCCAGTGTAAATACGGTGGTTGTGGAGCGATATGGGTTCCATTTTTGGCGAAAAAATCACGAAGAATCAATGCAATGTGAGCTGGCGCATTCAGTGTTTTCGGTACCAACGGCACAAAATGGAATTGACCGATCCTTTAGAAATTCCAAAATCATCAGCAAGGTCTTTAATTGTAAACTGACGGTTTGCAAGTACCAAATCTTTATTTTTCTGGACGTGAGTTTAATCGGTAGAGGTTGATGGTCAACCAGAGGGCCTTTTCGTCTTTAACGCGTTGTATGCCTTCTTTGAACTCTTCATACCACTTCTAAACATTTCTTTCCGATATAGGAATGCTCACCGAATGACTTCTGCAGCATTCTATAATTCTATTTAATGAAAGTTCTTTGCTCAATTAATTGAGACATTTCAAAAATCGCCGGAATCAGTTTTAGCGTCTCACAAAGTCAAGCGTAACTCAAACACTAATAAATATTTTAAAGTTAAATTTCATACAGATATCAGGGACAGTGCCTGCAACTTAAACAAGAAAAAAAATGAAATTCCATAAGCCCCGGGAATTTTAAATTGAAAATTGCTCTTAATTTTTGGACACAATAATATTTAATAAATTTTCCACTTCTTATGATTTATAATTTTCATTACCAATTCATTACTAAAAATACTAGAACGACATAAAAATGTAAATTAATTCTTAATAATAATATTCCACAAATGGTGTCCCAAAGACGAGATTTTACTATCACGAGAATCTTTTGAAAATTCTATTTAATAAAAGTAGATTATGACCCACTTTCAAGAGATATTATAACATATTTTATTTGAATAGTTCTGTTAGTGAATTTTTGGAAAATATAAGTAGCATCGATGAAGAATATGTTAGAAAGTCTGGCATAGATTCGGATTGTATAGTTTGAGTAATGTTCAAGGTTTTACTCATAATCCCTAATAAATGAGAGATTGCCATACAAAGTTTTCTCCATAAAATCTATATGAACTATTCCATTTTCCATCATAAAATAGAAAAGTAACTCTTGTAGAATAAAAAAAAAATGCTGATTTTTATTTCTTAAATTTATTGTTTGATCAATTCATAGAAGATATATTTTCCCATATAACACGAATAATTTAGTAAAATCTGCATGATTTGAAATGTTTTGTTTATATTGCGCATTAAATATTATGTTTAATAACAAAGAATACAGATTTTTATTGATAATAAACTAATTTTTGAGGAAATATTTCTAAATAGAATTGCTGATTTATATAACAAAAACGCTTTATTTAAAATTACAATGAATACTTTCTTTATCATCGTAAAAATGTGTGTCAAATGTAACAAAATATATATTTTTTTAAATCAATTCCGTTTCACCAAGAGAAAGATATCTATAATTCCACATCATATTAATAATGTGTGGTCAATCTTGGCTTCAGTGAATATTCACATGTTTTATTTCGATAGTAATATGTGTAACAATACAAGTGGCGATCGTTCATTTAAAAATCAGGAGGTTGTACAATAATAAAATCATCGGTATATAATAAAGAAGGAAAATAAAACATTGATTTTCACGAACATCATTTGCTTACCCGTATAAATTTTATCAAGGATTGATAATTTTATTTTATTATTTGAATAGGAGGGACTTTTCGGACCTGATAGCCGAGTGACTAGCACTATGCCACAGATTTAGGGTTCAAATCTCAGTTGTGCCATGGAGGTTTGTAGTCGTTCGGAATCCACTTTAAACCATAGGTCCCTGTCAAATATGACTGCGGAGCGTTGTGCGTAAGCCTTACAACCCTACCTCGTGAAGAGAGAAACACCTGTTGTATCGAAATCTGCCAGCACCTTTGCCTTGGCTCGCCATATGAACTATTGCGCCAAAAAAGGAGAAGGAGTGACTTGGTTAATAGTACAGTATATAGGATTAGCTTTTACATTTCAATCTAAGAGGTTAAAACCCCGATGGACACTTTTTAAGTCATTAGAACCCCGAAATATTTTATTAAAATTTGACTAGCAAAATATTTATTTAGCTTAACAAGATCATTCTGAAACACTCTTAATACAGTTGAATCTGCTACCTGGCTGCAGTTCAAGTAGCAAATGATCTTATAAAAATATCAGACATATTTTAAAACAAAATTTCATTTCTGTTTTATGAAAACTTTTTACTTTCTATCTATGTCGTGAAACCATACCCCGTAAAATGAAACACCTCCATTCTCGAAATCTGCCAGTAATGCCAGAAATCTGCCAGGCTTTGGCCCACCATAGGAACTATTCTGACAATGAAAGAGAAGGACTGATTTGGTTGATAGTACAGTATATTGATTTGCATTTTCCATGTCAATCTAATGAAAAACTTTAAAACTCCGATGAACACTTTTTAGTCGCTAGTACCTTAGATGATAAAGCTGGAATATTTTATTAAGACTTCAGTAGCAAAATATTTATTATCCTAGCAAGATTACTGTTATGCACTCTTGATAAAGTAGAATCTGCTACTTGACAGTAGTTCAAGTATCAAATGATCTTGATCAAAATGTCAGACGTATTTTAAAACAAATTTCTATTTCTGTTTTATGAAAACTCTCTTTACTTCCTCTCCGTGTCGTAAATTGTTGTTTCGTAAATGTTTATTTTTAAGTGAAACTGATATGAGCTTTTAATGGTTTGACAAATGATAAAGTGATGACGTCTGGCAAACATTAGAGAAAATACAGATACAAATTTGCGTAACACTTGGAAGATACATTTTAAACATAAAATAAGAATTTCTTCACAGTAATGCCACATTATGTTGTCAAATAAATCCTATCCCCAAGCAACAGAGGTGTTTTTAAATCAAAACTCTTCCCGCATTGAAACGAGATTCTGCAAATATAAATCATTTTTAGAGTCCCCGCATTTTGACAGCATGCCTCGAACGGTCTTATAAGGGGATTCAGTTTGTATTTACTTGTGTTTGGCCAATTTCAACTCAAGGCATTTATAAAAATTTCGCACTCGAATTTTGCAAAATGATTTTTCGAAGAATGGTAATACACCAAGAATGTGCGAATCCATTATCTCTGTCTGAAAATGTCGCGCAAGTAGTTGGCAAAGATTTTAATATACTTTTCTATAAAGTAAGAAAAATATTTGAGTATAACTTACATAAAATTATGCCGATAGTCAAATATGCTAATGTAAAATAACGTGAGATAGAGAAAAAGTGATATATATCGTAATAAAATATATTATTTTATTTTTTTGCACTATCCATTTATTATATTATGTAGTTATATAAAAAGATTCATATATTTTGTCATTATTTATTCATGTAATATATTAATTATTTATTAATATTTAATAATTGATATCAGTTGGTGTTGATAATTATTTGTGATAATTAAATGATAGACATCTGTAAAGAGTAAGCTTCATCGATGACTCTATTATGATGATATTGATAGTCCCATTTATAACTCCATTGATGAAATATCCAAAACATATAATTTTACATGAATCTAAATGGTTCCACCAATAGATAGCTGTCAATGGTCTGCAAAGTTCAAAATAAGCAACCTTCGTGCATGAATATGGTCGTCATGAACTTTGGGAACCTGATAACCGAGTGACTAACACTCTGGAGCTCGGTGCCATAGATTTCTGATTCGTGTCCAGGAGGTGCCATAGACAATAGTAAAGGTTCAGAATCCACTTAAAAAATGAGGTCCATGTCTAATATGACTGTAAGGACACCTACTATGACTATAAAAGGACCTACTTTGCTGACAACCTTACGCAGCAGAAAGAAAAGATCTCTTGTCTCGAAATCTGCCATTAGACATACGGCCTTGGTCCACCGTGGAAACTATAGCACCAATGAAGGACAAAGAGTGGCTTGGCAGATATCACATTAATTTACCTTTTCCATTTCAATCTAATGAAAAAGATTAAAACCACGATGGACAGTTTTTTTAATCATTAGTATCTTAGATGACATAGCTGGAATATATTATTAAAATATCAGTAGCAAAACATTTATTTAGCCTAGCAAGATCACTGTCATGGAATCTTAATGAAGTTGAATCTAATACCAAACTGCTGTGCAAATATCAAATGATCTTAATCAAAATATCAGACATGTATTAAAACAAAATTCCATTTCTATTTTATGAAAATCCTCTTTACTTCCTATCTATGTCGTAAATGGTGGTTTCGTGAATGTTTAGTTTTTAGCGAAACTGATATGAGCTTTTAATGGTTTGTCAAATGATAAAGTGATGACGCCTGGCAAACATTAGACAAAATACAGATACAAATTTACGTAACACTTCGAAGATACATTTTAAACATAAAATAAGAATTTCTTCTCAGTAATGCCACATTATGTTGTCAAATAAATCCTATCCCCAAGCAACAGAGGTGTTTTTAAATCAAAACTCTTCCTGCACTGAAACGAGATTCTGCAAATATAAATCATTTTTAGAGTCCCCGCAGTTTGACAGCATGCCTCGAACGGTCTTAGAAGGGGATTCGGTTTGTATTTGCTTATGTTTGGACAATTCCAACTCAAGGCATTTATAAAAATTTCGCACTCGAATTTTGCAAAATGATTTTTGGAAGAATGGTAATACACCAAGGATGTGCGAATTCATTAGCTCTCATCTAGTCTGTATGAAAATCTCGCGCAACTAGTTGGCAAAGATTGGAATGTATTTTTCTATAAAGTAAGAAAAGGAGTTTCGTATAACTTACATAAAATTACACCGACAGTCAAATATGCTAATATAAAATAACATGAAATAAACATAAAATGGTATATATCGTAATAAAATATGGTACTATTTTGCTTTCTGCCTTATTTTATTATGTTGTGTAGATCTATAAAAAGATTCAAATAATTTGTAATTAGCTATTCACGCTATTTATTAATTATTTATTAGTATTTTGTAATTGATATCAGTTGATGTTAGAATTATTTGCGACAATGAAACGACATGCTGCTGTAAAGATTATGTGGTTCCAATGAAGAAATATCTCCAGCGCTCTGTGACAGGTTTTGGATTCGAGTCACGGTGGTGCGATGGTTGTTTGTAGCGGTTCGGAATGCACTTTAAACCGTAGGTCTCGGTCTAATATGACAGCAGAGAGTTGGATATAGGACCTGAAAACCTTACCCCGTAAAAAGAAAACACCTCTTGTCTTGAAATCTGCCAGTAGTCAGTGGGTCTTGGATTATTGAACTATTGCGCCATTGAGAACTATTGAGAGAGACTGAGGGACTGAGAACTATAGCGTCAATGAAAGTTTGGTTTGTTGCTCTACTATCATCTTGTGCACATGAGGGGTAAACAAATCGGGATAAAAAGTTCAATGTTTATTGCGAATCACTACTAATATCCATGGCATCACCGGTACCGAACGCCAGAGAGCTGGCCACAGGGCCAAAAGGCCCTATGCCAATGAAGGAGTAAGAGTGACTTGGTTGATAGTACATGGGTTTATTTTTTCCATTTCAATCCAATGAGAAAGGTAAAACTTTGAACTCTCTTATAATCATTAGTACCTTAGATGACATCCTTGAAATAAATTATTAAATTTCTATAGCAAAATATTTATTTAGCATAGCAAGATCATTCTGATACACTCTTAATAAAGTTGAATCTGCTACCCGGCTCCAGTTCAAATATCAAATGATCTTAATCAAAATATCAGACATATTTTCAAATAAATTTCTATATCTATTTTACGAAAGCTCTCTTTACTTCCTATTTAGGTCGTAAATGGTTATTTCTTGAATGTTTAGTTTTCAGTGAAACTGGTATGAGCTTTTAATGGTTTGACAAATGATAAAGCGATGACGCCTGGCAAACATTAGACAAAATACAGATACAAATTTGGTAACACTTCGAAGATACATTTTAAACATAAAATAAGAATTTCTTCTCGGTAATGCCACATTATGTTGTCAAATAAATCCTATCCCCAAGCAACAAAGGTGTTTTTAAATCAAAACTCTTCCCGCATTGAAACGAGATTCTGCAAATATAAATCATTTTTAGTGTCCCCGCATTTTGACAGCATGCCTCGAACGGTCTTGTAAGGGGATTCGGTTTGTATTTGCTTATGTTTGGCCAATTTCAACTCAAGGCATTTATAAAAATTTCGCACTCGAATTTTGCAAAATGATTTTTCGAAGAATGGTAATACACCAAGGATGTGCAAATCCATTATCTCTGTCTGAAAATGTCGCGCAAGTAGTTGAAAAAGATTGGAATATACTTTTCTATAAAGTAAGTAAAGGAGTTTAGTATAGCGTACATAAAATAACACCGAGAGTCTAAATGTGCTAATATAAAATAAAGTGAGATAAAGATAAAATGATATATATCTTAATAAAATATATTATTTTACTTTCTGCATTATTTATTTATTATATTATGAAGATCTATAAAAAGATTAAAATAATTTGGTATTTATTATTCATGTAAATTATTAGTTATTTATTAGTATTTAGTAATTGATATCAGTTGATGTTGAGAATCATTTATGACAATGCAACGACACACTTCTGTATAGAGTAGATGGTTCCAATCATAAAATATCAAAAATATGTGTTTCTATATGGGTCTAAATGATACCACCAACAGATAGATATCAGTGGCATGCAATGTACATAATGCCTAAGAAACTGCAATATTTATAAATTAAATATGATCATTGTTAAAACACAAAGTATAGTAGCTTTAATAATCTAGTACTACTCCATTATATTCTTTAATACTACGTACTGTAGTTTCCGGCGGCAGTTACAGTACGTAGTATTAAAGATGCACTGTAGCTGCATTCTGCTTACTATTATCGATCCGTAATTCTCCGCAGAACAATATATCGGCAAATCATTGACATTCTTTTTCTGGTTGATGATTGGCATTCTTTTTCACCATTAACCTATATAGGGTTTACCTCTGGATCGCTAGGCTTTCAAACCTTATAAAAATACAGTTTTGTCGATCAGAATTTCTTGCACTGTGTTTGTTACCCTTTGTCACTCTTTCAAGCGTACTGATATTTCTCCAACATGTAAAATTATTGCATGTTGCTGCAGCCTGCTGACTACAATCGATCTCTTTTCCTTTGTAGAACAGTATATCGGCTAATCATTGGCATTCTTTTTTTGTCGATGATTGCATTATTTTTCACCGTCATCCTCTCATAATTTCCCCTCTGGTTCGCACAGTCTTCGAAACTAATGAAACGACAGTTTTATCAGAATTTGAATTTCAGAATTTCAAGATCACAATTTCTTCAACTGCATTTCTTACATTTCACTACTTGTTCATTTCACTGCTACTACCGATGATTATCCAATATGTGAGGTTTTTTCAAGGATATATATTTTTTTCCAATTCAAGGAGTATTCAAATTTAACCATTTGAACTTCCAGAAAAATTTTTTTACATGTTTTTTTTTCCCATTGGACGTTTTTTTTATTGTACTTTTGCACTGCCAGCTCTCAGATAACGTTCCACTTGTTCATGATATTTCCAAACGTAAAACTTTTATACAAGATTTCGTGTTCATTTTATTATCGCAAGTATCTCTTCTCCCGATTTCAAAAGCTAAACACATCACTTACTTAATTTTTTTTTTTTATTATTTAATGTGCTTTGTTAACATTAACACATATATAAAAACCAGCTTTTTATTATTCGATTTTAATAACCATTTATTACTTTGATTTTCAACACTGATTTACAAATATTACAATAGAATATCCTTGGTGGACTGATGACTGAGTGAGTAGCGCTCTGGCTTTGCATTTTGGTGGTGCTATGGCTGATTGTAGTATTTTGGAATCCACTTTAAATCGTAGGTTGCGGTCTAATATGACTGCAGAGTATTGGGCATAGGACTGAAAACCCTACCCCGTTAAAAGAAAACATCTCCTGCTTCGAAGTCCGCCAGTAGGCAGTCTGCCGGAGCCCACTATGGGATTCTTGCGCGATGATGATGATGGGTGTCTTTCACATACAACCAAAAATGATAATACGAAAAGTTAAGGACTTTTTTATAGATTGTTTTATAAATATTAATAATGTTCTGGATAATATTGCAATAATTCAATGAAAAGTTTTTTTATCATAATTGGTGTAAAGCTAAAAAAGATAAAATTTTAATTATTTTTTACACTAATAGTTATTTTTTTTGCTTTCACCAAATAATGATCTAAATGGAAAATATTAAAAATGCAAAAAAGTCGGTTTCTGCATAGCAAGTAAGAAGCTACTTCGAAAATTTACAGTTGACATGCCTTCTGAGTTGATTAATTATAAACGTGATTTAATTAGGCTATGCTATGAACGAAGTTTGCAACATTAGATAAACTAAATAAAAATAATTGTTTATTCATTTCCCTGAAATCTTTTTTTCTGTAGTGAGGTATACATAAAAAAATGAATAGGCTTCTAAGTAGTAAAGAAAATTTAAATTAAAACTCATGCGTAATTTATTAACAGTGTGTCTTCCACATATTAGTTTAGCAATTATGTGGAGTCCTGAATTGATTTTAATTATTTATTACGTAGCAGTTAAAAAGTATTTTTAATCTATTCCAGTTGAAATACATTCTTTGCTAAGTAAGACATTATTTTATTAAATTCGCAAAAAATCTTGAAAATAATTTGTGCATTTTTTGTTATATGTAAAAAATTATCTCTTTTTAAACTTATAACAAGGCATTCGTATAAATATTATTTATTCATGCAAAAAAGGAAATGTCCATTTAAACAAATTATAAATTATGTGGCAAAAATTATTCTGTTAGGATATTTATGTTGTGGTATGAAATGAGAATATTCTAGAGATAATGTAACATCTGGAAAGGCACACTTTATAGTCATTTTCAATAATTTCGATTTACAAATCTTACCAATGTAAAATTTTTATAGCAATCTAAAAAGTGAAATAATATAGGATTTAATTTAACTACTTAACTTTAATTTAACTAATTAATTTAACTTAACTAATTTAACTATTTCTAACTTAATTTAACTAACTTAACTAAGTTTTAACGTGATGTAAGATTAAATCACTGTAACCTGAAGGAAATCAGGCATCTATTGTATTTTGCAGGAATCAATTATATTTTATAAATTATTCTACATATAATATACAGGCATATCTTATTTCTATAACTGTATAACATACTTATATCTGTAACTGCATTACATACTTATATCTGTAACTGCATCACATACGTTATACCTGTAACTGCAACTTTTATGTGTATAATTTCAAACATATATGTTATATTTGACATAATATGTCAAATATAACATACACTCAAGCGCCAAAACATTATGACCACCTGTCAATAACGAGTTGGCCTACCTTTGGCGCGCAACACAGATTCAACCCGCCTTGGCATGGATTAATACCATCACATAATACCAGTTAAATACTACTTCCACCTGATCACGTGCCTTCCACGTCATCCAGGCGAGTTCATTGCAAAAAGGTAGGGGTGGTCATAATGTTTTGGCTCTTCTATGGTATATTTCAACAATGAATCACAGTAAAATATTTTTCATTATAGTTAAAATAATATATTTCGATATTTAAATCTGATTGGTTATATACTTAATAGCTGATAAGTAATTACCTATGAATAATTACATGATAATAGTAATTAAATACAAAAAGTATAACATCTTTATAACCTTACACAATAATTTATTATAAAAACTATTACAATTATATTTAGCAGTTATTATAATCTTGCAAAATAAATAAAAATATTTGTTATTGCCGAATGCAACTTCACACTCAAATGTACAGTAATTATGAAATATATTTCAGAAACGTGTATTTTCACTACATTGATTTAGAGACAAAATACTTATTTTATATTTCGGAATTACCAGTTAAATCAAGTTATATTTAATGTCTCATTTATTAGATTTTGTGGGAAAATAGAAAAAATTGAAAAATAAAATTTTTTTTAAAATAAAAGAGAAATAATTAATTTAACCAATAAAAATTCAATCAAATGAATAAATAGTTAAATGTATCGTTCCCAATTGAGAGAATATTTGAATGTTTAATTAAAGAAAAACAAAGAACTATGCCTCTCTGGCTAATTAATTAAGATTTTCTGTTCAATAGCCTGAAGACTTAGACGAGGAATAAGATTCACAATTATTATCATTTTTCTAAATATTTTGTAAGAGTTATTTTTAATTATTGTGGCTTACCTCTTTTCAACTTTTTTCCTAACACTGCATTAATTAAATTTATTTTAATGTGGTTTTCAATTTTTCTTTTCTTTCCTTTTTATTGAATTCATTTATTTTAAACACTGTTAATCAAATGATGTTGAATATCTCACAATATTACATTATTCATCTTGTTTCTAGTTTCTTTTATTTTATACTTTTTATTTTTATAATTTTTCTTGATAATAATAAAAATAATTTTAATGTTTGCAATCTCATTTACAATTCATTTACTTCGCAGACAAACCAAATCATTTCTGAATTGAAGTTAATAGCCTTAATTTATAAAAGTTAAACTTTTTCTTAATAATTAAGTGAATAATGTTCATTTATATTCAATGCTGTGCATAATAAATATTTTGTTATAATTATAATTTCAGTTAGTTATCAAAAATAACTGTAAGGTATTTACTTAAAGGATGGTAAAGTTTATTGAAAAGTTACATATTGGTATAGCAATATTATATTCGATATACAGGGTGAATATAATTAAAGTCCCACTTTCAAAATGTTGTAAAGAAAACCATTCTTTACAATGAGTTCAAATTTGAACTGAAAATACTTGAAGTAGGGGGAAGCGGTATGACAACAAAAAAGTTCCACCAATTTTTCCCATCCAATTTGGTATGATCTTGCCGTGGTGAATATCACATATCTGTCTGTATGCTATAATATTGAATTTTGTGTGATGTACAGTTACAGATATAGTATACATATGTGTATTTGTTGGTATGAAACTGGGTATCACAATTAATTTTTTTTTCATTATACTGAAAATAATTTATTTCAATAATTTAATCTGATTTGCTACATACTTAATTGGTTACTTTTAATATTTTATGAATAAATTACATGACAATAATACTTAAATATAAACGATTGTAAGAACTTTAAGAACTTACAAAATAAATTAGTAAAAAACTATTACAATTAACAATTATAATAACCTTGGAAAATAAATATAGTCGTTTTGTTTTTGTTATAGTCAAGTGCAACTAAATACTCAAAAAACATTATACTTCCAATATACTCGAAGTATATTTCAGAAACGTATATTTTTTCTGCATTGATTTACAGACGGAAAAAAGAAATTCATTTAATTTTTCGGAATTACCAGTTTAATCAAATTACATTTAATATCTTATTTATTGGATTTTGTGGGAAAATATTAAAGCAAAAAAGATAAATATTTTTCTTAAAATAAAAGAGAAATAATTAATTTAATCAATAAAAATTCAATCAAATGAATAAATAGTTAAATGTATCTTTCCCAATTAAGGGAATATTTGAATGTTTAATTAAAGAAACACAAAGCTATATGCCTCTCTGACTAATTAAATAAGATTTTTTGTTCAATAGCCTGAAGATTTAAACAAGGAATAAGATTCGCAATTATTAACATTTTTCTAAGTATTTTTGAAAAGTTATTTTTAATTATTGTGGCTTACCTCTTCTCAACTTTTTTCCTAACACTGCATTAATTAAATTTATTTTAATGTGGTTTTCAATTTTTCTTTTCTTTTCTTTTTATTGAATTAATTTATTTTAAACACTGTTAATCAAAATGATGTTGAATATCTCACAATATTGCATTATTCATTATTTAAAAAAAAATCTAGTTTCTCCTATTTTGTTTGTTTTATTTTTATGATTTTTCTAAATAATGAAAGAAAATAATTATAATGTTTGTAATCTCATTTACAATTCATTTACTTCGTAGACAAACCAAATCATTTATGAATTGAAGTTAATAGCCTTCATTTTTAAAGTTAACCTTTTTTTAAATTATTAAGCAAATAATGTTCATTCATAATCAATGTTGTGCACAGTAAATATTGTGTTACTATTATATTTTCAATTTGTTATC